>PVKW010039795.1:0-18985 GCA_004027895.1 Orientallactaga bullata
GGCCTTGGGGTGTTATAGCCTAAGCCCTTTGCCAGAGCTCAGCTCATTCTTGCTGCAACCTCATAGCTACTGTATAGGATGTGACGCCTAGCCTATGTCTGCTTTGCCATACCATGATGAACCTTCCCTTTGAGACCGTAAGCCCAAATAAACCCTTTCCTCCCATCATTGCTTTTGGTCAGGCGTTTTGTCCCAACAATGAGAAAGTAACTGCTGTACCATTTTTTTTCCCCAGAAATGCCCACAGTAGCTTCACCAGTATCCAAGGGATGGTGGACCTATTATATCCTGTCACCATGCAGGGCAGAGTAGGGGCCAATGATTGACAACTTCAAATAAAGCCACTGCTTTGTAGTAGAATGCTTACCTTTATTCCATCCCCAGCATTGCAAATAATGGTAATAAAACAATAATACTGAATAAAGTCTTGACCCCAGGCTTCTGAGAAGCCCACACGCAGCTACCCTGCCAGCCCGGCCACAGAGACTGGTTCACTTCTCCAGGGCAGAGTTTAAAATAGCACAGAAAGCCAGGCGTGGTGGCGCACGCCTTTAATCCCAGCACTCAGGAGGCAGAGGTAGGAGGATTGCCATGAGTTCGAGGCCACCCTGAGGCTTCATAGTGAATTCGAGGTCAGCCTGAGCCAGAGTGAGACCCTACCTCGAAAACCAAAAAAAAAAAAAAAGTAAAATAATATAAAATAGCACAGAAAACTGGGCGTCGTGGTGCCTGGGCGTGGTGGCGCATGCCTTTAATCCCAGTACTTTGGAGGCAGAGGTAGGAAGATTGCCATGAGTTTGAGGCTACCCTGAGACTATGTAGTGAATTCCAGGTCAGCCTGGGTTAGAGCGAGACCCTACCTTGAAAAACAAAATAAACAAACAAATAAATAAATAAATAGATAGATAGCACAGAAGAAGCTGGCCATGGTGACACACACCTTTAATCCCAGCACTCAGGAGGCAGAGGAAGGAGGATCACTGTGATTTCAAGGCCACCCTGAGACTATATGGTGAGTTCCAGGTCAGCCTGAGCTAGAGCGAGAACCTACCTTGAAAAAAGAAATTTAACAAAGAAGGAAAAGGGCAGCTGGGTGTGGTGGTATACACCTTTAGTGCCAGCACTTGGGAGGCAGAGGTAGGAGAATTGCTGTGAGTTCAAGAGCGCCCTGAGACTACACAGTGAATTTCAGGTCAGCCTGGACTACAGCAAAACTATAGCTCAGAAGATGCCCAGAGTGCCAACCTTACACACATGCCCCCTCCCCTGTCATTGTTCTTAGCAGAACAGAGATGGAATCCTATGATGGCAAAGTAGCCCCAGAGCTGTAGGCTCAGGCCTTGTTACAATGCTCACTGTAGGCACTGGCAGTTGACCACTCCAGAGTCTCTCTGGCCGTGAAGTTGCTGATCCCCCTGCTTTGGCCTCCTGAGAAGCTGGGACTACAGGCCTGCACCACCAGGTTGGCTTATAGTAGACTGTGCCAGGAATTCTGTGAGTTCAACACTAGCCTAGGCTACAAAGTGAATTCCAGGTCAGTCTGGACTAGAATGAGACCTTGCCTTAACTCCCCCCCACACACACACACAAAAAGAATAGCTAAATAAATGAAGAACTAGATGAAAAAGAAGGGGCTATGTGGAAGGGATATGAGGGAATAGGGAGGAGATTATGATTTTTTTTAAAATGCTTTCAGCTGGGCATGGTGGTGCACGCCTTTAATCCCAGCACTTGGAAGGCAGAGGTAGGAGGATCGCCATGAGTTCGAGGCCACCCTGAGACTACAGAGTGAATTCCAGGTCAGCCTGGAACAGAGTGAGACTCTACCTCGAAAAACCAAAAAAAAAAAAAAAAAAAAAATGCTTTTGGGCTGGAGAGATGGCTTAATGGTTAAGGTGCTTGCCTGCAAAGCCTAAGGACCCTGGTTCCATTCTCCAGGTCTCACGTAATCCAGATGCATATGGTGGCGCATGCATCTGGAGTTCGTTTGTAGTGACTAGAGGCCCTGGCGCACCCATTCTCAATCTTTCTCTCTGTCTTTCTCTCCCTTTCTCCCTGTCTCTAATAAATAAATAAAAGTAAATCTTTTTTAGAAGGAAAGAAAGAAAGAAAGAAAGAAAGAAAGAAAGAAAGAAAGAAAGAAAGAAAGAAAGAAAAAAGAAAGAAAGAAAGAAAAGAGAGAGAGAGAAAGAAAGAGAAGGAAAAAAGAAGGTGTCTCTCTAGAGATGCCAACATCCATATTTAAAAAAAAAAAAAAAAAAAGAATGCTTTCACGGGAGCTGCAGATCCTGCTGAAATAATCTTTCCCATTTCTTCAGTTTCTGAAAGCTAGACAAAGTGAATTTTTGTATTGGAAATTACATTTGATATAGCTCTTTAAAATGTCAGAGATGTATATTTTATATTATGAAAGGTTTTTGCTTTTGGTATTCTCTCCCTATTTAGATGCAGATGTTGGACAAATTTCCCATGGAAGGAGGACAGAAGGATCCCAAACAGCGGATCATTCCATTTCTGCCAGGTAGGTGTGACATACCCTCTGAGACAAGGCCACTGGGCACCGCAGAACAGCCCCTGGATCCTCAGAAGGCCACCCTAGTTCATTGTCCTTTATCAGGGGATGTCTCACTGACCAGAATCTCAGTCACGGGCAGAATGAGTGGCTAAGAATATGGGCATTAGAGTTCGTGAACAGAACCCATTCATGCTAAGATGCTCGGCTTCTCCCAGCTTTATGAAAGTGGGAGTCGTTAGAAGTTTTCACAGTGGGCAGCTTCTATTATTATAGCCAGTGTATTTGCTTTCTGTTCCTGCATCACAAGTTACCAGCAATTTAACAGCTTAAAGCAGCACAAAGGTCTCTCAAAGTTCTATGGTCCAGACAGACTCGGTTAACTTCCCTGTTCAGAGTCTCAGAAGGCCAAAGTCAAGATGTTGGCTGGGCTGAGGTTCCAGAGAAGACTGTACAGCCAGCTTCACACACACTGTGGCAGAATTCAGTTTCCTGCTGCTCTAAGACCAAGATACCTGGTTCCTTGCTGGCTATCAGCCTGGGCTGTTCTCGATGTCCAGAAGCTGCCTGCATCAGTAATGAGGCATGGGGACAATGCTTCAGACCCCTGACTTCTACACTGAAGAAAGCAGTCTGTTTAGAAGGGCTCATGCAATTACCACAACAATCCGGGATAATGTCCCTCTCTTAAGCAATCTGTAAGGCATATAAATATCATATCCACAGGCTCTGGGGATTAGGGTGGAACATGTTAGGGGTCAAGGTACAAAGTCTACCAAGTAATTTGAGTGCCAGATGTTACACCAGCTGCTGCAGGGTATGTAATACTGCCTTAGCTAGTCCCTGTTCTCAAAGTGTTCACTGTCTCGGTGCCACAGGTGTGCACACGCACACACACACAAGTACATGCACAATTCCATACCAAAGCATCTTGCCAAGGCTTGAGGCAAAGAAAAGAGGGGATTACCCAGACCAGAACCCGCTTCAAGTTCTAACAGCTACATCTTCCATGAGGCCCAGCGCTTATGCTTAGACAAACGAATTATCTCAGTCTGTTCCCAGAGGAGGAACTGAGGCTCAGAGCAAGCAGAACCTGGGATTCAGCCACAGGCATGGCTCACTCCAAACTTCATGCTGGAGTTCCGGTCTTAGCACCACGGGCATCTACGCAGACTTCGCTGACATTGGGCACATTGCTTAAGTGCACGAGCTCTGTATCTTCCCTTGCAGTGTGGAGATAATAATGGCACTTACATGATGGGGTTTGTGAAGATTATGTAAATGCCTGGCAGGTAGCTAAGGCCACCTCACTATTGTTATTGTTATAAACAGATCATCAACACACTGACAGTCACCCAGGCCACAGATATTTATAGCGGAGAGCCCTTGATCTTTTTCCTTTTTCATGACAGGGAACAGTCCTAGTCACACTAGGGCCCATTCTCCATGTCGCAGTCAGATCACATCCCCCTTCCCCTGGGAGAACTCTTCGCCTTAAAAAGCTAACATTTGGGAGGGGGCTGGAAAGATGGCTTAGCTGTTAAGGAGCATGCCTGAGAAACTTGAGGAACCAAGTTCAATTCTCCAGGTCCATGTAAGCCAGATGCACATGTTGGTGCATGCATCTGGAGTTCATTTGCAGTGGCTGGAGGCCCTGGCATACCCATTCTCACTCTCTCTCTCTCTCTCTCTCCCTCCCTCCCTCTGTCTCTAAGAAATAAATAAAAATAAAGCTTTTTTAAAAAATTTTTTTTTAAAAAGCTAACATTTGGGAGGGGTTAGAGAGATGGCTCAGTGGTTACGGTACTTGTCTGCAAAGCCTGAAATGTGGTTTAATTCCCCAGTACCCATGTAAAGCCAGATGCACAGTAGGTCATGGGTCTGGAGTTTGTCTGCAGCAGCAAGAGGCCCTGGTATGCCCATTCTCTCTCTCTCTCTCTCTCCTTCTCTCTCTCTTCCCTTTGCAAATAAAGAAAATATTTTTTTTAAAAAAACTAACATTTTGGAATGAAGAGATAGCTTGGCAGTTAAGGGTGCTTGCTTACACAAAGCCTAACAGCCCAAGTTCAAGTCCCCAGTACCCATGAAAGCCACATGCACAAAGTGGTGCATACACCTGGAATTTATTTGCAGTGGCAAGAAGCCCTGGTGTGCCCATTCCCTCTCTCTCTCATTTTCATTCTCTCTCACTCTCTCCACCCCTCTCTCTGCTTGCAAATAAGTAAAATGTTTTTTAAAGCTAACATTTTTCAGTCCCTATGCTGAGAAGGCATCAGCCACAATGAATTTTTCTCCCCAGTGGAGAAAACCCTGTGCACCAACTGCAGTAGCCAAAAGTCAGGACTGCAAACACATGCTTTGGAGGCAAACATATCCAGCCCTGTGATTTTAATCAACCTCCCCCCCCCCCGCCACAGTAGCGCCTCAATTTCCATATCTGTAAAGTAGGACAAGGACACTTCATCACAATTGCACATAGTGGGCTCTCAGGAAAGACAGAAACAGTCCCAGGGATTCCTTAGGGGTGTCTTGATTTCATATGTTGGAGTCATCACTGAGTGACCAAGAATGTCAGTGATATTACAGTTCAACTAGTCTCTAAATGTCAGGGTTTCTTCAAGAAAGAAAGGAAAGTGGTAAGTTGAGCTTTCTTCTGGATGAAAGGCAAAATGAGCTCTGGAAAAAGCGTCCCAAGGCAGAGAGCTTATGCCCGACCCTCTCCCAAGTCCTTAAAAGCCTTTGTGGTTACGTAATCTTTTTCCACCCGAGAATTAATGAAACTGCTGTGCTCTGGGGTCTAGCCCCTTGTCCCCTTCAGGTCTCCCACTTGTAGCTTGCAGAAGTCTTCTGAGGCCCCAGGACCCTTGGCCCATCCCTCTGAGCCCACCAGCTCTCCCCCAACCCAAGGCCAAGAGTAGAGAGCAGATCCCCTCTTGTGGGGTCACTTCTCTGCCCAGACTGCCATGTCAGCAGGAGAGGGGCGAGTCTAATGTTAGCACAAAGGCCGGGGGAGGGGACCAGCCTGTGCAACTTTCCATCCGAGCAGGAGCTGGGGAGGCCAACTTGGCAGAGGATGCAGCTTGAAAACTAAGAATTACAGTTTGGCCTTCCTCCACTGTGGAAAACAAAGGCTGCCGGTTCCCACCGAAGCTCTGCTCTCCTCTCAACACCCTTTCCATGCCAGAATGGCAGCGACCTCACTCTCCTTCCCTGAGAGGACCAGCAGGCCCAGACCTGGGGCCACTGTCCCCGCTGCTTCCTGCCCCTTGTCCTTCCCCAGGGAGCCACCAATCTAGCTGCCCAGAGTGCTTCTATGGCCATCCTCCTGACCTGCTTGCAGCTCCAGCTCTGGCGCAAGCTAATGGCAGGCCTAGTAGAACATTCCTTTAATAACAGCACCCAGGAGGCTGAGGTAGGAGGATACCCTTCCTCAGAGTGAAAGAAAAAAAAAAAAAAAAAAAAAAAAAAAAAAAGGAAGAAGAACAAGAAGAAACAGGGCTGGAGAGATGGTTTAGTGGTTAAGTGCAAAGCCAAAGGATCCCGGTTCAATTCTCCAGGACCCACATAAGCCAGATGCACAAGGGGGCACACGCATCTAGAGTTCATTTGCAGTGGCTGGGGGCCCTGGCATGTCCATTCTCTCCCTCTCTTTATCTCTCTCTTTCTCTGCCTCTTTCTCTCAAATAAATAAATAAAATAGTTTTAAAAAACAAAACAAACAGAAGCAGCAATGAATATTTGTGGTAGGAACTTGATGAAAGTACAGAGAAGAAAACCAAAGTTCTGTCTCGTGTCCCTCACAAGACAAGCAAATCATGGAATAGCAGAGAAGTTCAGGGGACTGTGAGACAGGAGCAGAGGTAGGTGAGGAAAGTGAGGAAGAGAGCCTGAGCCAGGCGGTTAGGGCCCACCAGTGTGCACCATGCTATCCCCACTCATCCTGAGGGTCCTAGGATGGTCGGGCTTGGCTCCCCTTTAACCAGCCCTCCCATACAGAGCCCAGCCTGCAGGGGCTGCTTTCAGCCTCCCTTACCTCAGGCACAGCCCGACAAATACCACATGCTTTCACCCAGATGAAGAAACTAAACAATGCATCTTATTGAAGTAGAACAGTGCTCATCAGAACCCCGGGAAGGGAGAAGGGAGGGCTGGGGAGAAGACAGTCAGGAGGGTGGGGCTGGAGAGGAGGACCAGCCAATGACATGCTGCAGCAGCCCAAGAGGGAGCTGTGGTCAATGAGAACTTACTGGACGTTTCAATAGTGAAGAGAACTTCGACTATTCCCAGCACAAATGATGAATGGTGGAGAGGAGATATTGACAGTATATACTTGTATCAGAATGTCACAGTGTGCCTGTAATACGAACAGTTCTTATGCCACATTTGTTTAACTTACACGCTCGGGTGGGGCCTGTGGTGTAGCGTCATGGTAGAACATGTGCTTAGCCTGAACAAGGCTCTGAGTTCAATCCCTAACACTATTATTATTATTTTAAATATTTTTTTTTATTTATTTACATGAGAGAGAGAGAGAGAATGGGCACACAAGGGCCTCTAGCCATTGCAAATGAACTCCAGACACATGCGCCACCTTGTGCATCTGGCTTACGTGGGTCTTGGGGAATCAAACCGGGGTCTTTTGGATTCACAGGCAAATGCCTTAACTGCTAAGCCATCTCTCCAGCACCTATTATTATTTTTGTTTGTTTTGTAAGGTAGGATCTCACTCTAGCCCAGGCTATCCTGGGATTCACTATATAGTCTCAGGTTGGCCTTGAATTCTTGGTGATCTTCCTACCTCTGCTTCCTAAGTGCTAGGAGTAAAGGCGTGTGCCACCACACCAGGCCTTCTTTGTTTTGTTTTGTTTTGTTGTTGTTGTTGTTGTTGTTTTGTTTTTAAGTACTCATTATGATCATTCTGCTAAACTGTTGTGCAAGCAGAGCTTTGGGGAACCATGCATGGGGTTACCCAATCTATGCCACAGTCCCTCAGTGGGGATACTAAAGGCTGCTGGGAATTGGGTACTGTTCAGGACTATCCCCCAGGCAGCCATGTCCATCCTCCTCAGCGGCTAAGAGAGCCACTGCTCCCTCCAATGCTTTATGGGTTCTTGTCTCCCACAGGCAAAATCCTCTTCCGCCGCAGCCATATCCGCGATGTGGCCGTCAAACGCCTGGTACCGATTGATGAGTACTGTAAGGTAAGGCTGAGAGATGCCCAAACACGGTCTTTCCTGTGGATTCTCTGTTTTGTTTTGCTTTCTGGCAGAGCCAGGAGAATCCCAGAGCTTACGGGCTGGCTAGACTGGCCTTCTCAGTGACAAAAACAAGAGTTACCCTATCTCAAAGGTGGAAAAGTGAAGACTGGCACGTGCCAAAGTTGTCCTCTGAAGTCCACACACACACCATGGCATACATGTGACCATACACATATACATGCATACGCACGCGTGCACACACACACACAAATACATTTAAAAAGAGCACCGTTCCACTGAGAAAAACTTCAAAAAGAATAAAATACATAGAAATGAACTTAACAGAAAGTGCACGATTTGTACACTCAAACCACAGAACATTACCAAAAGAAGTCAGAGAGCTAAGTTAATGGAATGGGAGACTTGGAATTACCACCATGACACTTCTCCCCAGACTGACCTCAGTGCTCACTGCAATCCATGTTGAAATCCAGTAGGTTTCTTTGTGGAATTCACAAGCGAATCCTAAAGTGTATTTAGTGAATATAATGAAATAATGAAAGTGCTTTCAAAAAGAACACAGTTGTGGCTCAGGAGATGGATAATTGGTTAAAGGTGCTTGTTTGCAAAGCTTGCCAGCCCATGTTCAATTCCCCAGCCACCCAAACAGATGCAAATAACAATGATGATGATGA
Organism: Orientallactaga bullata; assembly: GCA_004027895.1. Taxonomy (NCBI): domain Eukaryota; kingdom Metazoa; phylum Chordata; class Mammalia; order Rodentia; family Dipodidae; genus Orientallactaga; species Orientallactaga bullata. The sequence goes on from PVKW010039795.1 coordinate 8,406, forward strand.
TAATAATAATAATAATAATGGCATAAGCATCTGTCATTCAGCAATGACAAGACTGTAGTGTGCCCATATACATACATGAGCAAATTAATTAATTAATTAAAATACAATAAAATAAAGAACAGGGTTGAGGAGATGTCACAGTGGTTAAAGATACTTGTTTGCAAAGCCTGTCAGCCCAGGTTCAATACTCCAGTACCTACATAAAGCCAGATGCACAAAGTGGCACAGGAGTCTGGAGTTTGTTTGCAGTGACAGGAGGCCCTGGCACACCCACACTCACTCTCTCAGAACTCTCTCTCTCTCTAATAAATAAATATATTTTTGGAAAAGGGCAAAGCCAGGCATGGTGGCACACATTTTTAATCCCAGCATTCAGGAAGCAGAGGTAGGAGGATCGCCGTGAGTTTGAGGCCACCCTGAGACTACAGAGTGAATTCCAGGTCAGCCTAGGCTAGAGTGAGACCCTACCTCAGGAAAAAACAAAAAAAGGAAGGAAGGAAGAGGAAGGGGAGGGGAAGGGAGGGGAGAAAAGAAAAGAAAAGAAAAGAAAAGAAAAGAAAAGAAAAGAAAAGAAAAGAAAAGAAAAGAAAAGAAAAAAGAGCAAAGTTAAGGAATCATACTTGTCATTTCCAAACTTCCTGCAAAACTATGGTGATACGGTCAATATGGTTCCATCATAGGAGACGTTCACTAATCCACACAACAGCATGAAGACACCAGAAATCAACTGTTCCTGAAATGTCAGATTGATAGATATTCACTAAAGGTGCCAGTGCAGCCCAACGGAGAAAGGGTAGTCATATATAAATAAACAGGGAGGACAGTCATCTTACCGTGTATTTAGGGGTGCATAACAACGATCCCAGACTGGGTAGCAGAAATCACTGGTGTGGATCTTCTCACAATGCCAAAAGCCAGAAGTCCAAGCACCAGGGCTTTCTCAGGCCTTGTCTTGCGCAGGCTAGCTGCCTTCTCCCAGTGACTATGTAGGATCTTTTCTCTGGATGTGTCCTTACTCTAATCTCTTTATCTAATGACACCATTTCTAATGAATTAAGGCCCACCCCCAACAATTTTGTTTAAACTTAAATTACTTCTTTAAAGACCCTGTCTCTAAATATAGAGGACCCGGGGGTTAAAGAACATGGTTCAGCCCCATTAGCTATCCCCAAGCTAGAACACAATGACCTTATCACACTGGATACAAAATCCAGCTCAAAATATATCACAATCTAAACAGAAGCACCAAAACTATAGAATTCATAGAAGAAAGCATGACCTTGAGGTAAGCAAAGAGGTTTTTTTAATTACACCAAAAATATGATCCCTAAAAGAAAAATTGATAAAATGGCACTTCATTAAATCTACTTACCAATTTCTCTACTTCAAGAAATACCATTAGGGCCAGGCATAGGGATGCACACCTTTAATCCCAGCACTCAGGAGGAGCGGTAGGAGGATCGCCATGAGTTTGAGGCCACCCTGAGACTACATAGTGAATTCCAGGTCAGCCTGGGTTCGAGCAAGACCCTACCTCAAAAAAAAGAAAGAAAGAAAGAAAGAAAGAAAGAAAGAAAGAAAGAAAGAAAGAAAGAAAGAGAAAGGAAGGAAATCCCATTAGGAAATGAAAAGTTTTACATATTGAGTGAAAATATTTGTAAATTATGCATCTAATAAGGGACTTATGCTGAAATTACACAAAGAACTCTTAATAAATAGATGTAAAACTTTTATTTTATTTTTATTTTTAAACTTTTATTTTTAATTTATTTGAGAGTGACAGACAGAGAGAGAAAGAGGCAGAGAGAGAGTGAGAGAAAGAATGGGTGTACCAGGGCCTCCAGCCACTGCAAACAAACTCCAGATGCATGCACCACCTTGTGCCTCTGGCTTACGTGAGTCCTGGGGAATTGAGCCTTGAACCGGGATCCTTAGGCTTCACAAGCAAGCACTTAACTGCTAAGCCATCTCTGCAGCCCAAGAACTCTATATTTTAAGACAGGGAAAGAATTCAGTAGTAATCTCACCCAAGAGGATGCAAGAATTGTGAATAAACACATGAAAAGATGTCTGGTCTCAGTAGTCCTGAGGGTCATGCACACTGAATCACCTGGACAACATGCCAAGGGCTGGTGAGGGTATGAGGACACTGGAGACTTCATTCTGGCAGGACATAAGATAAGAACCCACTTTGGGAAATAGGGCAGTTTCTTGGGAGGCTAAGGCAGGAGGATCACAAGTTCCAGGCTAGCCCTGGACTGCATAGCAAGACTCCATTTCAAACCTTCCCCCACATACACATATATATATACAGGTATATACATAGGAGCATTGAAATTTTATATCCATACAAGGTCTTGTATGCAAACATTCATAGCAGCCATTAAGTCAAAATAGCCAGACACAAGGAGTAGTTTGACAATATCAAGTAGCTGAATACTGATAAATTATACAACCTAGATGAATCACAAAACCACTGTGCTAAGAAGCCAGATTCAAAAGACTATGTACTGTATGATTCCATTTATATGAAATGTGCAGAGAAAGCAAGTTTCTAGGCACAGAAAGCAGATTTGTGGTTTCCCGGGCCGTGGGACAGTGGAAGGGAAAATGGACTGCAAATTCCCTTGCTGAAAAAGAAGATGGAAAAGTTCTAAGACTCACTTGTGGTGATCACTGCACAATGCTATAATTTATAAAATACTAAATTGGGCACTTAAACGTGAATAGATGTTACAGTATGTAAATTGTACTATAATAAATTTGTGAAGATTTTTATTCAAAAGGGAGCAGTGTGGGGACCAATGACCCCTCTCTGGCTCTTTGCCAGACATGACCTCATTTCATCCCTTAACAACTTTGGGAAGTAGAGTTCCTTCTTCCCATTGTATAGCTGAGGAAATGGAGGCCCTGCAAAATGACTCACAGGGACAGCATTGGAGAGCTTGAGAGCCGAACCCAGACTTTTCACACCTCAGTGATCGTCTACCACGTATGGCCTCTCTGAGAAAGTAAAAATGCAAGAGGTTGAAATAGTTGAGCATGTATTTTATTTGAAGCAGTGTTGTTGTATGGATGTGGCTTGAGTGTGTCATGCCCCCCCCCCCAAAGGTTCATGTGGTAAAAACTTGATCCCCAGTGTGGCGGTGTTAAAGTGGCAGAACCTTTGAGAGCTGGGCATGATGGTGCAAAGTAATTAGGTCCTGGAGCATCACCCTTGAAAGAGGTTAATGTTTGTTGCAGTCACCTTCTCATTGCAGAAACAAAACACCCAACCAGAAGCAGCTGATGGGAGGAAAGAGTTTATTTCGATTTACAGTCTCAAGGGGAAGTTTTGTCATGGCAGGGAAAATATGACAGAGCAGAGGCTGGGCGTCACATCTTGACACAGCAGCTGGGAGAGCTGGGCTCTAACACCCTAAAGCCCATCCCCAGCAACACACCTCCTCCAGCAAGGCTCCACCTCCCAAATTGCTACCAGCTCAGGAATAAGTATTCAAAACACATGAGGCTATGGGAGACATTTCAGACTCAAACCACTACAGTGCTGATCTTAAGGGAGTTATTTTTCTCAGGCATGTCACTAGACATCAAGGTCATCCAATGCTCTTGGCCACTTCTGAATTTTCCATCATATTGTGACAAAGTCAGGGGTCTCTTGCCGGGATGACAGCAACTGGTGCAGCTACCAGAATTGGGAACCAAATAAGCCTCTTCATCTTGTACAAGACCCAGCCTCAAGTAGTTTGTTATAGCAACAGAAAACAGACTAACACAGGCAGATAGACGCCTCTCTCCTAAGTATAATCTTTCAAAGGAGGTGGAAGGATGAAGGGCAGAGACACAGGGACATTACTACTACCTTCTAACTCTCAGAGGAAAGTTCATGTCCCATGTCCAGGCCCTCATGACAAGAACTCTGGGCCCTTAGGGTCACCTTGCCTGGCTGGAAAGGTCCTGTCAGTATATTTCCTCAGCCCAAAGTATCTTATCTCTCTTCCTCAACTCACCAGAGTCAGACTGCACCTGTACCCATACCCAGGGCTTCTCCAACCTCTGGACACTTGGTTTTAAAAAGAAAATTTTAAATTGTGAAGCAATAAGGGACAGCAGCTGTCTCCATCTGCCCTTTGGGAAGCTACAGAGATCATAAATACATCTGGATTAGCCACAGGAAAGAAACTGCTTATGTTTTATGAGCCACGTGGAAGTCACCACTCCCTGCTGTTAATGAATCACAAGGCCAATATTTGGGGATTTTGATTGGCGGGGTTCCAGGAGCCAGCTTCAAGAGAATTGCTCTCCTTGGTAGTGGTGACACTGTCCCTTTTGTCACAAGATTTGTCATTTTACAGACTACAGAAGCCATTCTGTCACATTCGGACATCTTTCATTGTGTGACTTGACAAACCAGTTTGACCCATCACAAGTAGCTGTAATTTAATAGAAAATGATCGTCTCCAACAGATAAAGATCAACAAGGCCTGTTGATCCCAAACCTAGCTGCCGGGTGTATATAATAATGGAAGAACCCTGCTCCACAAGACTTGTCATAAAGTTACAGGAATTAGCAAGTTGACACACCATGGAAAAGACCTTGGAACAAAATTGCCTGCAAAGCCTAAGAACCCAGGTTCAATTCCCCAGGACCCATGTAAGTCAGATGCACAAGTTGGTGCATGCATCTGGAGTTCGTTTGCAGTGGCTGGAGGCCCTAGTGCACCCATTTCTCTCTATCTGCCTCTTCCTCTCTCTCCCTCTCTCCAATAAATAAATGAATAAAATATTTTTTTTAAACTCATAACTTGCTAGGCATGATGGCGCATGCCTTTAATCCCAGCACTCGGAAGGCAGAGGTAGAAGGGTCATCTTGAGTTCGAGGCCACCCTGCGACTACATAGTGAATTCCAGGTCAGCCTGGGCTAGAGGGAGACCCTACCTCGGAAGAAAAACAAAACTCATAACTATAAGAAACAGTGCTATAAAACACTAGAAAACAAAATATGTTCATAATCTTCAGTCATAGAGGCAATTTTTTTAGTTTTTGGCGTGTGTGTGTGATGTGATATATGTGTAGTATGTATGGTGTGGCATATGTGTGTGTAGTGTGTGGGATGTGCTGTGTAGTGTATGCACAGTGTATGTAGACACAGTCACACTTTATGCACACATGTGGAAATCATAGGAGAAATTTACATTTCCCCTTTTCCTTGAGACAGTCTCTCACTCAACCCAGAGCTGTCATAATCTCTGTATGCACCGTTTTTTTTTTTAATTTTTGTTTATTTTTATTTATTTATTTGAGAGCAACAGAGAAAGAGGCTGTGGGGGGAGAGAGAATGGGCACATAAGGGTCTCCAGCCACTGCAAACAAACTCCAGATGCATGTGCCACCTTGTGTATCTGGCTTACGTGGGTTCTGGGGAATCGAGCCTCAAACCGGGGTCCTTAGGCTTCACAGGCAAGCGCTTAACCACTAAGCCATCTCTCCAGCCCTATATGCACCTTTTTTTTTTTTTTTTCTGGAGAGAGAGAGGGAGAGGAAAACAGATAGAGATGGGCGTGCCAGCAACCTCTCAGCTGCTGCAAACAAAATCCAGATGTGTGAGCCCCCTTGTGGTCAAGTGCGGCATTGCGCCCTTGCATCACTGCATCTGGCAAAATGTGGGACCTGAAGATTGGAACTGCTGGAGATTGGAACCAGCATTCTTAGGCTTAGGAGGCAGGTACCTTAACTGCTAAGCCATCTCTCCAGCCCTGCACCATTTTTTAGTTGGCTAGCCCTGGCGGTTCTCTGGTCTCCACCCCCACAGGACTGGGGTTACAGGCGTGTGTGGCCATGTGGGTGCTGGGGAATGGGTCTCAGCCTCTCATGTGTGGTAAGTGCTCTTATCTGCAGAGCCATCTCCAGAAACATGTGCCACCTTGTGCATCTGACTTACGTGGGTACTTGGGAATCGAACCTGGGTCCTCAGGCTTCACTGGCAAGCACCTTAACCACTAAGCCATCTCTCCAGCACCATGGAAGGAATTTTTAAAGATAAAGATCACAAGGTATAGCCAGGCGTGGTGGCACACCCCTTTAATCCCAGCATTCAGAAGGCAGAGGTAGGAGGATCACTGTAAGTTCAAGGCCATCCTGAGACTACAGAGTGAATCAGGTCAGCCTGAGCTAGAGTGAGACCCTACCTCCCAAAAAAAAAAAAAAAAGATTCACAAGGTATTAATCACAAAAAGATTTAGTTATTTGACTATAATATATTTAAGAACTTCTGCTCACCAAAACACATAATGAAAACCTAACTCCACAGCATCTGCCACAGAGAAAAGCATTTATCATCACACAGCCTCATGAACAACTGCTCGGCTTGCTCCAGGAACTTATTGAAGTGCCAGCTGTCTCTCTGACACTACTTGGCCTGGATGGTTACTCCCAGCAGATGCAGGGGACGGGATCATTTAATGCCTAACTGGAAAATTTCCCCAGAAGAGGCTGAACACAGGACTAATTAATAATATTGGCCTTGGGCTGGAAAGATGGCTTAGCAGTTAAGGTGTTTGCCTGCAAAGCCAAAGGATCCCGGTTCGATTCTCCAGGACCCACGTAAGGCAGATGTACAATGGAGCTCATGTATCTGGAGTTCATTTGCAGTGGCTAGAGGCCCTGGCGCGCCCATTCTCTATCTCTCTTTCTCTGCCTCTCTCTCTTTCAAATAAATAAATGAATAAAATATATTTAAAAAAAAAAAAAAAGAATCTTGGCCTCATAGACCTAGAGAGGTCACTCAGTGGATAAAGCACTTGTCACTCAAACCCAAGGACTTGAGTTTGATTTCCCCGGACCTCTGGGAAACATCAGAAGCTGAGCCAGGCCAAAGGGCTTGATCATGTAGCTGACATATAATGGAAATGTTATGGCCACATCCTTGCTTATGCTGTAGCCCAGCACTTACAAGTGAGCAGACTGAGGTTCCGAGAAGTCATAGGACTTGGCTAGAATATACAGCAAGGATGGCACAAAGCCAGAATGAGAAGTGGTTCTGTTTGAACTTCCATCATTTCCTTGGGCCAGCAGGCCTTGCTAGCTGTTTTCTCTTGTCCCCGCATGGACCTGTCATGTCTGTGTGAGGGGCCAGATCCTTCCGGGATAGAACTGAACTTTGCTGGAACTGTAGTGCTATATCATGAGAAACCAAACTCAAGTCAATCCTGGAACAAACATTCCATATGTAGAATGCTTCCTCCGCCTCAGGTCTTGATTGACTTCTGTCAGCCTATCAAAATGAGAGGGCAGGGCTGGGGAGATGGCTCAGTGGTCTAAAGGTGCTTGCTTGCAAGCCAGGCATGGTGGTGCACACCTTTAATTCCAGCACTCGGGAGGCAGAGGTAAGAGGATCCTTGTGAGTTTGAGGCCACCCTGAGACTACATAGTGAATTCCAGATCAGCCTGGGCTACAGTGAGACCCTACCTTGAAGGAAAAAAAAAAAAAAGGTACTTGCTTGCAAAGCCCAATGACCTGGGATCAATTCCCTAGTACCCATTTAAAGCCAGAGTCACAAAGTGGTGCATGCATCTGGGGTTCATTTGCAATGGCAGCAGGCCTGCCCTGGCCTGCCTATTTTCATTCATATTCTCTTTCTCTTTCAGTCTCTCAAATAAAGAAAGTTGTTTTTTTTTTTAGATGAAAGGGCAGCCGCAAAGCACACACAGTCTTTTAGTAGGAACTTGGCATGTTGAGTGGCTCAAAAGGCCTAAGAGAACTTGCATTGTTACAGGTTTGCATGGGCCTTGCTGAACCTCCCTCACTAGTGCATCTGAGGCCTCTGCCCTTTCCAGCAAGGGATCTCCCAGGAAGATGACTGCTTGGGGGTTTGTGCCCCATTCCCACTCTGCTCGAACAGGGCCACATGACCAGGTTTTGGCCTCTCTCTCTGTGTCTCTCTCCCTCTCTCTCTCTCTCTTTCGCGCGCGCACGCGCTATTTATCCAGCCAGTATCTTTCAATTTGATGTCCCAGGACTACCCAGTTACTGTCCAGAAATGTGGGGAAAGTGAAGGAGGAACATCCGCCCTCTCCTACCTTCTGTGGATTTGGAATAGAGGATAGTTTCTGGTTTTGTTGTTGTTGTTTATGTTGTTTTTGTTTTTTGAGGAAGGGTCTCACTCTAACCCAGTCTGACTTGGAATTCACTATGCAGTCTCAGGCTGACCTCAAACTCATAGTTCAATCCTCTTACCTCTGCCTCGGGATTTCTGAGATTAAATGGGTGCGCCACCAAGCCCGGCTTGGGGTAGAAGATTGTAATTGGTTCGTCTTTGGCCCTCAAATCCATGTCCCCTCTATTCTCTAAATAGATCAGCCTTCCCCAAATTACATAAAGAGACACGGTCATGTGATTTAAGGCCTGTGGAATGCCAAGCCAACTTCAAGGAATGTTACTACTATAGATAGGAGAGCCACACACATTTGCATACCACACCGCCAGGGTCCAGCATCCAGTCAGCAACTGGCTATGTAGCTCCAGCTGTGAGAGCTGCAGGATTCCGAGGAATGACCCAAGAAGGGGCATTCCTCTTGGGAGGTGGAGGAGAGAGTGGCCCTTCTCCCTCTAGGACTCTGCCTTGGTCCTAGTAATGGACCAGCTGCAGAGTAGGAGCTGTTTTATGCCTAATTAAAAACATCAGCCAGGCCGGGCGTGGTGGCGTATGCCTTTAATCCCAGCACTCGGGAGACAGAGGTAGGTGGATCGTTGTGAGTTCGAGGCCGCCCTGAGACTACATAGTAAATTCCAGGTCAGCCTGAGCTAGAGTGAGACCCTACCTCGAAAAAAAAAAAAAAACAGCCAGGTATGCTGGCTCACGCCTTTAATCCCAGCACTTGTGAGGCAGAGGTAGGAGGATTGCCATGAGTTTGAGGCCACCCTGAGACTACATAGTTAATTCCAGGTCAGCCTGGACCAGAGTGAAACCCTACCTCAAAAAAACAAAAATAAATAAATAAATAAAAGTGTCACAAGAGCTGAAGAGATGGTTTAGTGGTTAACATGCTTGCCTGCAAAGCCTAAGGACCCAGGTTCAACTTCCCAGAATCCATGTAAGCCAGATGCACAAGATGGCACATGTGTCTGGAGTTTTTTTACTGTGGCAAGAGGCCTTGGCACACCCATTTTTTTCTCACTCTCTTGCAAATAAATAAATTTATTTGTAAGAGAGAGAGAGATCATCCATATACAAAGGAACAAACACCATGTGATCCCACTTATAAAAAGCACCTGGAGCACAAAACTCAGAAGGACAGGGAATGCAGTTGTGGGGGGAGATTGATGGTGGTTGGGTGGGGAGTTTCTGTTCTACAAGATGGAATGAGCTCTGGGGTTGAAGGTAACACAGCAGGAAGGTGCCGGTGTCACGGTGCCACAGATGTGACATTGGTTAGGGCCAGTCTGATACTATGTATACTTTACCACAATTAAAGGAATTTGAATTTAATTGGAGGAGAAAAAATGATGTAGAATCAAAATGCCCTAGAAGATCTATGTGAGGTGCCACAGCAGAGACTTCCGTGTACCCTACGTTTTCCATCAGAGCCCCGTGCTCCTGTAGGACTGGAGTGTGGGGCTGGGGGATGAACTTGATTTTCAGAGCTATTACACAGGAAATTAAAGGCACATCTCTTCTCCCCAGACTCGGGCTTAGTCTGGCTAGGAGAGGTACCAGGGACCAAAGCCTAGGGAACACAGGACTGCCCCTCACTGCAGAGCCTGCCTGTGTCCATAGGATGCAGCACTGCCTGAGCCCCTGCACTGTGTCAGTCCTTCAGCTAGTGACATGCACCTGAGCAGACTCCATGCCACTCAGACTTATGTCCCCATCTTCTCAGGCCTGGACCTGAGCCAGAGACTTAAGTAAATATTTGTTAAACTGCAAAGTCTGCTCAGGATGGAACCACCTCTTAGTTTCCAACCCTGTCATGAGTAAGCTGTACCCTATACTTCTCCATATTTGGGACAGAAACTAGCGCAGGGCCAGACAAAGGCTCCTTGAGTGAATACTTGCTGGAAGGGAAATGATTAGAATGGATGCCTGCTCCCCCTTTGGCCCTCCACCCCTCCTCACAACCCAACCGCTCTGCCAGATTAGCATGGACTGTGGCCCATGGGAGGGCAGCGTGCTAACCCCCATGACCCTGTAGACTTCCATCCAGTCTTTCCCAAATCACAGAGCTGTTTCTTTACCTCACAGCTCCAGCCGCATACATGTTTGGAAACAATCCAAATATTCACCAGTAGTGAGATGAAAAAGAGATAGTACACTTCAGCATCCAGCATCAATGCTCCAGAAAATAATCAAAAGCTCCTGGGCTGAAGCAATGGTTCCATGATTAAAGCACTTGCTTACAAAGCCTGACAACATGGGGTCATTTTCCCAGTACCCATGTAAAAACCAGATGCACAAAGTGGCACATGCATCTGGAGTTCATTTGCAGTAGTAAGAGGCCCTGGTGTGCCCATGATCTCCCATTCTTTTTCTCTCCTCTCTCTGCTTGCAAATAAATAATTAAAAAAAAAAAAAAAAAAAAA
>PVKW010039796.1:0-18953 GCA_004027895.1 Orientallactaga bullata
CATTATGACATTTTCAAACACAATTGTGGTTGAATTTCCTCTCCTCCTCATCTTCCCTCTGACTTATTTTAATTCTTTATTTTGATATATTTAAGAGAGAAAGAGTGAGTATGAGCATGCCAGGGCCTCCTACATTTGCAAATGAACTCCAGACACATAAGCCACTTGGTGCATCTGGCTTTATGTGGGTCCTAGGGAATTAAGCCAGGACCATCAGGCTTTGTAGGCAAGTGCCTTTAACCACTGAGCAATCTCTCCAGCCCTCAACTTATTTTTTGAGACAGGATCTCTCACCAAACCCTGAGCTCACCGATTTGGCTAGACTAGCTAGCCAGCAAGTCCTACATCCTTCTATTTCCAGCCCCCCAGCACTTGGATTACAGGCATATGCCACCACACCTGGCTTTGATACAGGTGCTAGGGATCTGAACTCAGGTTCTAATGCATGTGTGGCAGGCACTTGACACACTGAGCCATTTCCCCAGCTCCTTTAGGCTTTATAAACATAAAAACTGAAGCTGGGCATGGTGGCGCGTGCTTTTAATCCCAGCACTTGGGAAGCAAAGGTAGGAGGATCACCATGAGTTCAAGGCCACCCTGAGACTACGTAATGAATTCCAGGTGATACCCTACCTTGAAAAACAAAACAAAACAAAAAAACCAAAAAACCATAATAACCAATTTAGCCCTATTAAAATTACATTTGTTTAATGGGTGTATTTGAGTAAATTTTTAAAAAATCCAAATTACTTAAATGTTGAGATATCTAAAATATGTTGTATATCTGGTCAAATTACTCTGAGAGCAATGATACTGTTACCTATAGTATACAAATGTAAAGACCACCAAATAGCATATTTGAATACTCTATTCCATCACCCATATTGTATCATGTTTCAATATTTGCCAGCTTAAAAAAAAGGAAATACATCTACTTCATTGTTGCACATCTCAGACATTTTGGACAATTTTAATTTCTTTTCTTTTTTTTTTTTTTTTTGGTTTTTCGAGGTAGGGTTTCACTCTGGTCCAGGCTGACCTGGAATTAACTATGTAGTCTCAGGGTGGCCTCGAACTCTCGGCGATCCTCCTACCTCTGCCTCCCAAGTGCTGGGATTAAAGGCATGTGCCACCACGCCCAGCTTAATTTTTTTATTTTTGAATTACCAGCAGTGCATGTCTTTTCCCCATTTTAAAAAATATTTTATTTATTTGAGAGAGACGGAAGACAGAGCAAAAATGGACATGTGAGGGCTTCTCACTGCTGAAAACTAACTCCAGATGCTGTATATGCCACTTTGTACATGTGGATTTACATGGGTATTAGGGATCAAACACAGGCTGTCAGGCTTTGTAGGCAAGTGCCTTTAACCATTGAGCCATCTCTCCAAACCCATCCCATTTTTATATACAAATACTTATGAATACTCATCTTTTTCTTATTAATTTCTAGGAGGCCTTGTATATAGTCAAAATATTAAGCTTGTGTGTATCATATCGGTTGATCTTTTAGCTTATGTGATTAGTTCATGATCAATTACATGTAAAGGAATTTTTAAAATCTTTTTACTGATAGTTTCTAGCTTTAGTCAATGCTAAGAAAGGTCTTCCTCACCCAAAATATGAAAATGATACCCTTTATATTCTTCTACTGATCTGATAATTTTGTTCCATTTATTTTAAATTTTTATTTTAATTTTTTTTGTAACTTTTGTGGTGCCAGTGATGGGACCCAAGGCCTTGTTCATGCTATGCAAGTGCTCTACCATTGAGGTATACATCCCCAGACTTTGGTTTCTTTTTTTCTTTTTCTTTTCTTTTCCTTTTTATCTTTTCTTTTCTTTTCTTTCCTTTCCTTTTTTATCTTTTCTTTTCTTTTGGTTTTTTTTGAGGTAGGGTCTTGCTCTAGCCCAGGCTGACCTGGAATTCACTATGTAGTCTCAGGGTGGCCTCGAACTCACAGCGATCCTCCTATCTCTGCCTCCCGAGTGCTGGGATTAGAGGTGTGCACCACCACGCCTGGATAGCTTTTGATTTCTTGCGACAGAGTCTCTCTATGAAGCTCAGGCTGGGCTTGAATTTGCCTTTCAAACATTGGTATTACATGGTCTGCCACCATGTGTAGCTCATTTCTTTCTTTCTTACTCATTTTTAACTGACGTAATTAGCATACAATAAATGGCACATATTTAAAGTACATGATTTGATATGTTTTGACATACTTCAAATCCCTGAGCCTTAAGGTCATGAACATATATCTCTCGCCTGAGATTTGTTTTAAACCTCTTTGTCGCTCCACTTTCCCATCTCTTTCCACAGTCTACCACCCATCCCCAAGTCGCCACTGACCATCTTTCTATTATTGTTCATCATTTTTAGAACTCTAGAGGAATGGGAGCTAGAGAGGTGGCTCAGCGGTTAACAGTACTTCCTGTGCAAGCCTGAGGGCCGGAGGAGGCTTGGGAGACTGCTGGAGTTCCATCCCAAGACCCACATAAGTCTCTGGGTGTGGTGGCCATGTGCATCTGTAACCCCAGTACCATAGGGGAGCAGAAACCCAAAATCATTGGAGCTACTACAAAAAAGAAAAAAAATCTCTGGGATCACTAAGAGACTTCTGCTCAAATAAGAATCCCAGCACTTGGGAGGCAGAGGTAGGAGGATCGCCATTCTTTCTCTCTCAAATAAATAAATATATATATATTTTTTAAATTTAAGAAAAAGACTAGAGAGATGGCTTAGCAGTTAAGGTACTTGCCTGAGAAGCCTAAAGACCCAGATTTGATTCCCCATTACCCACATAAGCCAGATGCACAAATTGGCACACGCATCTGCAGTTCATTTACAGCAGCTGAAGGCCCTGGTGCATCCATTCTCTCTTTGTGTCTTCCTCTTTCTCTCTCTCTCTCTCAAATAAATAAGTAAATATCTTTTTTTAAAAAAAGAAAATACCAGCCGGGCATGGTGGCTCATGCCTTTAATCCCAGCACTCGGGAGGCAGAGGTAGGAGGATCACCAGAGTTTGAGGCCACCCTGAGACTACATAGTGAATTCTAGGTCAGCCTGGACCAGAGTGAGACCCTACCTTGAAAAACCAAAAAATAAAAAAATAAAAAAAATAAAAACCTAGTATGACTTAAATTATTTTGGATTTGTTGAGACTTGTTGAGAATGTGGCCTGTCTTGAAAAATAGTCTTGAACATTTAAATAATTGGCATCTAGCTGTTAATTGGCCTGTCCAAGGTGGTCAATAGTATTGTTCTAGTATCAGATACCTTTACTAGTTTTCTGTCAAAGTTTTATACAAACTGTTAAATATATATATATATTGGGCTGGAGAGATGGCTTAGTGTGTAAGGCGCCTGCCTGCAAAGCCTAAGAATGCCTGTTTGATTCACCAGGTCCCATGTTTAGCCAGACGCAAAAGTGATGCAAGCATGCAATGTCGCACATGCGCACAAGGAGGCGCATGTGTCTGGAGTTTGTTCACAGCGGCTGAGAGGCCGCTGGTGCACCTATTCTCTCTCTGTCTCTCTCAAATTAAAAAAAAATATTAAAAAACAAAAAAGTCAATGTTCACTGTAATCTTTTTTTTTTTTTTTTGGAGAGACTTAGAGAGAGAGAGACAGAGAGAATGGGCACACCAGCGGCCTCTCAGCTGCTGTGAACAAATTCCAGACGTGTGCACCCTTGTGGCCAAGTGCGGCATTGCACCCTTGTATCACTGCGTCTGGCTAAACGTGGGACCTGGAGATTGGAACCAGCTTCTTAGGCTTGGCAGGCAGGTGCCTTAACCGCTAAGTCATCTCTCCAGCCCCACTGTAATCTTATACATAGAAAGATATTATTTTTTATTTTTGTTTGAGAGAGAGAAAGAGGGGGAGAGAGAGAGAGAGAGAGAGAGACAGAATGGGCACACCAGGGCCTCTAGCCATTGCAAACTAACTCCAGATGCATGTGCCACCATGTGCAACTGGCTTATGTGGGTATTGGGAAATCAAACCTGGGTCCTTAGGCTATGCAGGCAAGTGCCTTAATCACTAAGCAATCTCTCCAGCCCATTTATATTTTATTTTTAAAATATTTATTTATTGAGAGAAACAGAGAAAGAGGCAGAGAGAGAGAGAGAGAGAGAGAGGGAGATCGCACACATGCCAGGGTCTCCAGCTGCTGCAAATAAACTCCAGACGCATGCATCATTATGTACATCTGGCTTTACATGGGTACTGAGGAATCGAACCTGTGTCCTTGGGCTTTGCAGGCAAGCACTTTAACTGCTAAGCCATCTCTCCTGCCCCTATACACCCATACATACTTTCTCTCTCTTTGCCTCTTTCTTTCTGTATCTCATAAATAAATAAATAAATAAATAAAATCCTTATTACATGTAATAGCCAATTTAAAAATTATTATTAATCATAACCCAAAAAATTAATTTAACAACCAGTAATGGATGACACTTATTGAAAATGACTATACAGAGGTAATAAAACTCGGAAGACTGGAGTTGTAGTTTAGTGGTATAGTGCTTATCTGATATGCACAAGACTGTGCATTTGACCCCAGCAGCCACAACCCCCCACTATACATACATACCAAAAAAACCTGAATAAACCCTAATAAAGCTTGGAGGGCTGTTAAAGTGCTTGCTTTGCAAGGATGAGCACCTGAGTTCGGATCCCCAGAACCCACATAAAAGTGCCCAGCATGGAGGTGCTTCTCTGTAATCCCAGCACTGGGAAGGCTGACACAGATGGGTCCCTGGTGCTCACTGGACGTGCAGTCTAGACTACTTGGTCAGCAGTATCTGAGAAATGACACCCAAGGTTGTCCTTTGGCCCCTAAGTATGTGTGTACATACATGCACGCACGCACACACACACACACACACACACACACACACGTGCACTTGTGCACACACACAAAGCTTGAATTAGAAGTAATATCAAATCAGCTTTTTACGGGAAGGGAGAGATGGCTTAGCAGTTAAGGGCACTTGCCTGCAAAGCCTAAGGATCCTGGTTCAATTCTCCAGGACCCATGTAAGCCAGATGCACAAGGGGACACATGTATCTGGAGTTCGTTTACAGTGGCTAGAGGCCCTGGTGTGCCCATTCTCTCTCTCTCTCTCATAAATAAATAATTAAATTAAAATTAAAACTATTTTTTAAAAAATCTGCTGTTTAGACATGATTAGAGTCAAGATTTGCTTTAGAAGTAGAATCAACTGGATGAGTAATGAAGCAACTGTGCGGTCAGGGGCTATTGAATTGAGTCCTCTGCAAGATATGAAAACTAACTGACATTTAAAAATTATATATTCTTGGCATGGAGAGATGGATCAGCAGTTATAAGGTGCTTGCCTTCAAAGTCTAATGACCCAGGTTCAATTCCCCACTAACCACATAAAGCCAGGTGCACAATGTGGCACATGCATCTGGAGTTCATTTGCAGCAGGTAGAAGCCTTGGTGTGCCCATTCTCTATCTGCCCCTCTCAAATAAATAAGTACAATTTTTAAAATTTTACAAATTCTTAAAATATTAGACAAATGAAAAACTGATGAAAATGTTAGGGAACTAGGCTTAGAAAGTATAGGAGCCAGGCTAGGGAGATTGCTCAATTAGTAAGTTACTTACCTGATTAATATGAGGACCTGAGATTAATTCACCAAACCCATGTTAAAAAAAAAAAAAAGCCAGGCATGGTTGTGGACACTTATAATCCCAGAGCTGGGGAGATAGAGACAAGGTAGAACTCTGGGGCTCATGAGCCATTCACCTGAGTCTACTTGCTGAGCAGAAGAGATCCTGTGTCAAAAAAGGTGGACAATAGCTGAGGACTGCCACCCAAGGTTGTCCTCTGGCCTCCACACACTTGCAAAGCACATGTACCTATGGATACACAAACACAAATAACACACACAAAATGACGGGACCAGGTAAGTGGGAGCTAACTGGCAGGCAGTCTCTTCTGGCTGTCCCCACTGGAATGGCAGTTCAACTGATTCTAACTGCCTCGCTCCACTTCAGATTCCAGATGGAGGGAAAGAGGGGTGGGGAGGATGCAGTGTAGGAAGGAACGAAGTTGAAGTTAAATATTGTGTTGGGCAGAGGCTTAAAAGTTACTGGGAGTCGGGTGTGGTGGTGCATGCCTTTAATCCCAGCACTCGGGAGGCAGAGTTAGGAGGATTGCCATGAGTTCAAGGCCACCCTGAGACTACATAGCTGATTCCAGGTCGGCCTGGACCAGAGTGAGACCCTACCTTGAAAAACCAAAAAAAAAAAAAAAAAAAGTTACTGGGAAGTTGAAACTAATCGTTTTGATAGGAGAATAGCCAAAATGTTCTAGCAAAAGAACCCCAAGAACCCCAGCTACCTGAACTCAAGCCACAGGGTCGTTAGGTTTTGCAGACAAGTGCCTTAACCTCTGAGCCATCTCTCTAGTCCTTCTTGAATTTTTGAGAGATTGAATTTTCCTTCACTAAACCTTGTGTGGTCTTGAGGACCCCATCAATCAAGTCATCTTATTCCCCTTTTATGAAAGCCCGTGAGCTCCTGGATGTGGCCTGAGGTCCCTTCCATATGAGCCAACAACCGGAGTTTGAGTCCCTGGTAACCACGTAAATGCAGATGCACAAAGTGGTACATGCATCTGGCTTTTTCTTTTTCTTTTTTTTTTTTTTTTTTTGCAGTGGCTAGAGGCCCTGGTGTTCCCATTCTCTCTCTCTTTCTCTCCTTTCTCATCTCTCTGCTTACAAATTAAAAACAAAAAAAAGTTCAAGCAATGTTAGGATGCCAGGGCTCTTGGGCTATAAGAATACAACCACTTGGTCATCTTCAAGAGTAAGAGAATCTGACTGACAGCAACCCAAAAGGACACTTCACTCAAGGATATCACTGGGAGATGTGAGTTCCTTGCAAACTTTCCAGCTTAAGAGAAGTGAAGTGGTCAGATGTTTCCAAATGGAAAAGAAGAAAATTTGGGAAGAGAGAGATAGCAATTAGGACATTCTAATTGCTTAGGAATGGAGTTACAGTTTTTCTTTTTCTTTTTCTTTTTTTTAACTGTGGTGCTGGGTATTTTCGCCCCTTTGGACTGACAAACCCAGTTTTATTTTTTTTTCTTTTCATTTTCAAAAACTTTTTATTGACAGCTTCTATAGGCATAGGCAATAAACAATGATAATTACCACCTACCACTCCCATCTTCCCCCTCCCAAATCCACCCTCTTCTTTCCAATTAGCCTCTCTTCTATTTTGATGTTATCATTTTTAATTCCTATTATGGAGGTCTTGTGTAGGTACTGTCAGGCACTGTTAGGTCATGCATATCAAGGCCATTTGGTATCTGAAAGATTGCATTGTAAGGAGTCCTATCCTTCCTTTGGCTTTTACATTCTTTCTGCCATCTCTTCCACAATGGACCCCTGAGGCTTGGAGGGTAGTGCTGGGTATTGAACCTAGAGCCTCCCATGCGTCAGGTAAGTGTTCTACCACTGCACTCTATCTCCACCCTCTGGGGACCAAGTGCTTCAAACATCTGTACTTGCAGATTTAGTGAGCTCAGATCTACATTAAACCCCTGGCAAACACCTCATTGTTCATCCTGCTCCCCCCTTCCCTTCTTCCTTCCCTCCCTCCTTCCTTCCTTCCTTCCTTCCTTCCTTCCTTCCTTTCTTCCTTCCTTCTTTCTTTCCTTCCTTCCTCCCTCCCTCCCTTCTTTCTCTCTCTTCTTTCTTTTTATTTATTTATTGCTGAATGTGATGACACATACCTTTATGAGAAAGAGAGAGAGAAAGAACTGGTATGGCAGGGCATCCAGCCACTGCAGTCAAACCACAGATGTGTGTGCCCCCTTGTGCACATGTGTGACCTTGCACATTCATCACCTTGTGCATCTGGCTTACGTGGGATCTGGGGAGTTGAACATGGGTCCCTGGGCTTCACAGGCAAGTGCCTTAATAACTAAGCCATCTCTCCTGCCCTCTTTTTTTCTTTTACTAATGTTCTACAGTTACCCTTTTCTGGTCCCTGCCATTTGACAGTGATACCTACACAATCTTCTTGCAACCCTAATCTGTCTTCACCATCATGGAACTAATTTGATGCCTTGATATTTATAGCTAATACTGATAATTTCCCACTGGCTTTGGGGTGTGGATGTCATCATTATAATTCAACCAATGAATGCTTTTTTTAAAAAAGTATTAATTTGCAAACACAGAGAGAAAGTAGATCGAGAGAGAGAATAGGCATGCCAGGGCTTCTAGCCACTGCAAATGAACTCCAGATGCATATACCACTTTGTGCATCTGAATTTATGTGGGTACTGGGGGATCAAACCTAGGCCATCAGGCAATGTAAGCAAGCTCCTTAACCACTGAGCAATCTCTCCAGTCCCCAGTGAATACTTTTTAAAGGATGTCATGCCTACAAAGTGATGTGCTAGGCATAGAGAAGATGTCAGGAAAAGGTCAGAATAGCATATTCCCAACAGCAAACATTTATATACACCTGGGTATCAGGTAGGGATATAACTATTTTGCATATATTAACTCATTTTAAAGATATTAATGGAATTTTGACTGGGCATGGCAGCACATGACTATAATCCCAGCAGTTGTGAGGCTGAGACAGAGGGATCACAAGTTCAAGGTCAGCCTGGGATATATATTGAGACTGTCTCAAAAAATGGAAGGGAAGGGGCTGGAGAGATTGCTTAGTGGTTAAGGCATTTGCCTGCAAAGCCAAAGGAACCCAGTTCAATTCTCCAGGACCCATGTAAGCCAGATGCACAAGGGGGCGCATGCGTCTGGAGTTCATTTGCAGTGGCTGGAGGCCCTGGATGCCCATTCTCTCTCCCTCCCCCTCTCTCTCTCTCTCTCTCAAATAATAAATAAATAAATATATATATATATATTTTTTAAAAAAATGGAGGGGAAAATTAACAGAATCTAAATCTATAACATAGAGGGGATATTATAAGTCAAAGCACAAAGACCCAACTCCTACGTCCTCTTCGGCAGAAAGGAAGGGTTGGATGAGTTTTATTTTACTCTCAAATTGACCAGAAAAGGATCCAGATTTGACTAAAGGCCATAGGAATAAGTCAAGGCACCCAGAAATAAGGTCTCATACATCTCTGTGCTACCAAGACTAGATTATGGAGTGACTTCAACTACCTATAATTGTCAACCCATACTTACTTTTATTGTCACAAATGTTAGCGAGTAGTAAAGAATTCTTTTCCCATTCAAAGCACATAAGTATGTTGAGGGTGTATTGACACATATAGACATAGGAAAAAGCCCCAGGCCTTTGTGTAGCAGCAACCAAAGCAGGGAGTCAGTGTCTCACCACAGAATGCAAGAGCAAAATCTCCCCGGGGACACACAGAGAAGTCAGTACTTTCAGACTTGCAATCTAATGCACACAAGACTTGATGTTGAACAATGGATTCAATGTGACTCCACAAATAGATTTGATCAGCTCCGGTTAGGACAACCTTGCAGATAGCTAAATAAGTAAGAGATAGAGTATAGCCCTGTTAATTGTGGTTAATTTTAAATTACTGTCTCTCGTCTGTAACTAAGCAAGCTGTCATTTTAAGAGCAAGGCCAGCCCTTCAATTTACAGTGCTGTGAACCCCTGAGGTATATAAATTAAAGTCAGCCACTGATGGAGATCTCTTTGGGACCACTTATAATGAAATGACTAATAGGGTTAAATTTTTAAAAATTAAACCCAAAAGAAGTTTCCCAGAAGTTATGTATAAGACTTCATTAGGTACTCTTTCCATTTTGAATTCTTGTGCCTGAGCCAATAGGTTGGTGAAGCCAGCATCGCATACTGTAATATATTCAATACTTAAATGATTAGTATTTGAATCCTTCGTTTTGTTGGCTGGGCATAATAAAGCAGTGTCTTTTAAGCCAAGTGAGATGTGAGACAGCTTTTATGGATAAAGACACCTATTTTCATAAGATACTCTACTCGTGTGATTCTTTAGGACACCTCATCCCACTGTTTTACTGCATGAAAAGATATTTCCTTTTGATGGCTTCTTTCTTGTTTTGTCTTCAGTCTTAAGCAGTTTTTTTTTTTGGGGGGGGGGGAGAGAGAGAGAGAGAGAACAGTATTAATTCATACTTACAATAGCTAAAAAGCCAGTTCAGAGCAACAGTGATTAGATTGGAATGGACAGAGACTGGTGTGGCATCTTTCCATCTGCTCTTCTGTTGCTCATTCTGAGAAACTGATGCATACATAATGCTCTTGGAAGGGTGGTGAACTGAGAAAATGGTTTGCTGGTAAAATCCCGAGTTTTGATGTAATCATTCTGGGGGAAGCATTACCCTAGCTATCTCTTTATAGACCCACTGTGTGATCAGGACAGAAATGATGTGTTCCTTAGTTAGAGAAGCAGGCACAAGGAAGGGAGACGTCGAAGAGGAAAGGGACTGGTGAGATGACTCAGAGGTTAAGGCCCTTGCCTGAAAAGCCTAACAGCCTGGGATCCATTCCCTAGCACCCACATAAAACCAAGTGTGCAAAGGGGCACATGCATTTGGAGTTTGTTTGCAATGGCTACAGGCCTTGGCATATCCATTCTCTCTGTCTTTCTCTCTTCTTCCCCCACCCCTTCTCTCTCTGCTTGCAAATAATAAATACTTTTTTTAAAGAAGGAAAAATATTCAAGCTCTTCTGATACCAGCTGCCACTTTTCAGCCCCTCCCTTTACATTCTTCCTCACTGCTTAGAGTAAAAGAAAAAAAATTGCTACTATTGAAAAATAAAATCCTCAAGGCCTTCATAAATTCAGACTTTAAAATCCAAGGCAGTGATTTCAGAACAATGACAAGGGTTTTAATAAAGAAAAAACAGAATGCCAAACTCAGAAATGTTTAAGCTGAAGGACTTCTTAGAGAATTGGTGAAGGGTATAGACGTGGAGATTTGAGAAACAGCTTCCCATAGAGTCCCAGAGCCTCTGGAAGAATTTTTTCCCCCCTGACATTCACATTGAATACTGCTCAGTTTTTTTTTTCCCCTTGCCTGAAATTACTGGCACAATTTTGGAAAGGCAATTGGGACTAATTACAATCTCATGTTCACTGCAATTAGAAAACTTTGTTTCATTGTAAAACACAAAAATTATGTTTATCCAGAATTACTATATTCCTACTACAAGCCAATTTGCTGTCATTACATGTAAATCAAAATGTATCTATGAGTCATGTAATTTTAGTTCAAATATAAATTCTATGTCTAAAATTTAATGTCCTAAAAAAAAATGACAATGGCAATTAGCTTTCGACTTCTAGAATTCAAGACATAGAAAATGCACAGTATCTGGCTACTGCTTGCCAGAAAACGCTGAAGGATTTTGGTTCATCTTGTTTACTTTCACACTTGCCCAGGCCGAGTCAGACATAAGGTGCAGGAAGAGACCAGGTACTGGAAACCCCTGCATCCTCATCCACTTTGTAGCTCACTGACTGACACAGCAAATGTTCAAACCTTACCCATCCTTGCTTGTTTTGTTTTTGATGCTGGGGACGGAACCCAGGGCCTGGTGCGTGCGAGCACACGCGCTTCCAGGGATCCATCTCCTCAAGCTGCAAACCTGGTTAAAAGTTCATATAATGGGATTAAGATACCTGTTCTGTATGCCCTATAGGCTAATTGTGAGGACCAAAACGAATAATGAGATCGAAAGTTCTCTACACAGGACTTTACAGAGCAGGGACCGGTAAAGCACTTGCCACACAAGCATGAGGACCTGAGATTGAATCCCCAGAACTTGTTTCTTGCTGGACCTAATATAAAAGCCAGGCGTTGCGGTGTGTGGATCACTGGGGACTTGGAGAGCTGGTCTACCCGGACGGTGAGCCCTGTGTTCAGCGAGAGACCCTGTGTTAATGAATAAAGTGAATAACCTCTGGCCTTCATATGCTTGCACACATATGTGTACATGCACCCACATACCATGTGTGCCCACACACGCACATAAACACATATACACATGCATGCTGACTATACACACACACACATAAACACACACACACACACTCATACACCAAAACTGTACAAATGAAAGGGATCATTCCCATGCTCAAAGGTATATATAATCATTAATTAATCACCATCAGAATTTTAACACATAAATCTGACTGTACTATTTCCCTATTTCTTACTCTGTAATGACTCCTTGTTGACCTGTTTTCCTTTTTCTTTTTCCCTTTCTTCTCTCTCTCTCTCTCTCTCTTTCTTTCAGAGGCAGAGTCTCATTGCAGCCTACGCTGACCTGGAACTCACTCTGTAGTCCCAGGATGGCTTCAAACTCACAGCAATCCTCCTACTTCTGTCACCCAAGTGCTGGGATTAAAGGTGTGTACCACCACACCAGGTGACCCTAAGTTTCAAACTATCTCAAGGCATTGAAATAAAACACACAGGTCTGGCTAAATGTATATACAATGCTCACCAAACTGGTAAGTACTTATCTTAATGTTCATACCCATATATTAATGCTACTCTCGTTTTTGGTTAGAGAAGCTTGAGATGACTCAGAAGGCCCCATGGTGCTGAGAAGTGGTGACAGAGGAGTGCTCAGCACTGAAACACCTCTACCACACCTTCCAAGGCTCAGGGTCCATTGCAGAAGAGGTGGTGGAAAGAATGTAAGAGCCAAAGGAAGAGTAGGACTCCTTACAACGTGTACACATGCTGACTTCCTCCTCTAAAGCTGTAAAACTTTCCACTCCCATCACCCCACTTTCTTCCTGCTACGGCCCTACAGCTCCCCCAGCCTATGAGCAGAAAGTAGGCCCTGGATTTTCTGTCGAGGGTGCCCTCACCTGTTTACCTGGAACGTACCCCATGCCGTCCTTGAGCCTCTGCCTTGTCTCAACTTGTACCTTACAGAGACCACCTGGGAACTGTGTTTCCCAACATCTCCTTGTCTGCACGGCTCTGATGAAGCCAGCATGTGTGCGTGTGCGTGTGTGTGCACGTGTGTGCATGCGTGCCTGATCTGGGAGGCCGAGGGAAGCAGTAGCCAGCAGCCGCTCTCAAAGGTTGCATAGTTGCGGAGACCTCACACACTCCCGCTTGCTCGCCTTTGCCTGCAGCGCTTCTTCCCACACTCCTCCGCTCCTTAGAAACGGGTGGCTGCAGACCCACTGAGGCAAGCCCTTCGATGTCACCTGAGTTGTCCCCTTGCTGTCTCACTTGCATTGGTTGCATAGGCGGGGCTTCTCGGATAGATGAGTCAGGGGCTGCTCTGGTCTGCTGTCATTCTTCTAGAATCTTTCCGCAGCTCTTTCCGCAGGGTCCAAGGCTCGGCTCCTACAGTTACTCATTTAGAGGACAACCCAAAGTGGTTTGCTTCCCTGACTGAACCCGTAGTTTCTTTTTTTTTGGGGGGGGGGGGGGGGTTCGAGGTAGGGTCTCGCTTTAGCCCAGGCTGATCTGGAATTCACTATGTAGTCTCAAGGTGTCCTCGAACTCATGGCGATCCTCCTACCTCTGCCTCCCAGCTGCTGGGATTAAAGGTGTGCACCCAGTTTACAGTTTCATTTTATCTGCTTTTAAACTTCGTATGAGAGAGAGGAAGCGTATTTTTTTTAGAGGAAGCGTATTTATGTCTTGTACTTATTTTATTCAGCATTAGGTCTGGGAGGTGTTATAGTCTTTTTTCCCCCCTTTTTCACCGATTGAAGGTAATATGTTCATTTGTAAAGGCTCTGTGAATTTGTTTTTTAAACTGTACGGAGATATGATTGTTATATAAAATGTTGTACACACATAATGCATATGTTTGGATATATACTTGCTTTGCATGTGTATGTGGTATGTGTACATGCACATTCATATTGGGGTGCACATGTGTGTACAGGTACACACGTTCATGTGTGCGCACTCCTGTGGAGGTCAAAGGACAACATTGGATGTCTTCCTCAGTTACTGTTCACTTTATTTATTTATTTATTTTTGAGGCAAGCCCTACAGACTGGCCTTTTTTTTTTTTAATGCCAGAGAGAGAGAGAGAGAGAGAGAGAGAGAGGGAGGGAGGGAGAGAAATGGCGCACCAGGGCCTCCAGCCACTGTGATCAAACTCCAGACATGTGCGCCACTTTGTCCATGTATGCAATCTTGTGCACTTGTATCACTTTATGAGAATGGCTTACATGGGACCTGGAGAGTTGAACATGGATCCTTCAGCTTCGTAGGCAAGTGACTTAACTACTATGCCATCTCTCTGGCCTAGTGTTCACTTTAATTTTTGACACACACTCTCTCACTGAACCTAGAATTCACTGATTATCCTAGTAGGCTGGCTAGCCAGCAAACTCTAGGGATCCTATCTGTGCCTCCTCAGCACTGAGAGTATAGGGATGTGTTACTATGCATAGGTTTTACATGGGTGCTGGGGGTCCAAACTCAGGTCCTCATGCTTGTGTAGCAAGCCCTTTACCCATTAAGCTGTCTTCCCAGCCCCTTAACATTCAGCTTTTAAGATTTGCTCAGGAGCCAGGCGTGGTGGTGCACGCCTTTAATCCCAGCACTTGGGAGGCAGAGGTAGGAGGATCGCCGAGAGTTTGAGGCCACCCTGAGAATACATAGTGAATTCCAGGTCAGCCTGAGCTAGAGTGAGACCCTACCTCGGAAAACCAAAAAAAAAAAAAAAAAAAAAAAAAAGATTTGCTCAGGGCCTTCTCGTGGGCAGGAGTTTTCTGCACTGTGTCCTTTTTTCCTCTCTAAACTTAAAAATATAAATAAACAAATCAGTTGCCACTCCCAAAGCACCTGATTCTGGGCAGACGTCAATCATTTACATTTTTACAGGGTCCCAAATTGTGTTGCCGGTGTGATTCTGAACAGATTATGAGAACGCTCGTATTATGTGACTTTACTTCATTTTGTTTTGTGACCTTCCTTCCTGTGTTTACTGTGATGGTTTGAATCAGATGTCCCCCACAGACTCACTTGTTTTGTATAGTTAGTTTTCCTCTGGTGGCAATTTGGGAGGTGGAGCCTTGCTGGAGGAGGTGTGTTGTTGGAGGCAGGCTTAGGGGTACTATAGCGAGCTCCTTCTTGCCTAAACTCAGCTCACTCTCCTGCTACTGTTTTCCACCTGCTGTGGCAGAGGTGATGCCCAGCCTCTGCTTATGTCATACTTTCCCCTACTATCATGGAGTTTCCCCTTGAGATTGTAACCCAAAATTAAAAAAAAAAAAAAAAAAAACTTTCTTTCAAAAAAATCTATTCATGTTGTACACACGTAATGCATATGTTTGGATATATACTTGCAATATCAACATTAAGTGGGGTTTTGCATGTGTATGTGGTATGTGTACATGCACATTCATATTGGGGTGCACATGTGTGTACAGGTACACTCGTTCGTGTGTGTGCACTCGTGTGGAGGTCAAAGGACAACATTGCTATGTGTATTCCTAGTTCACTAATTGTTTTGTTTGTTTTTTGAGATAGGGTCTCACTAGCTCAGGCTGACTTGGAATTCATTATGTAGTCTTAGGGTGGCCTCGAACTCATGATGATTCTCCTACCTCTGCCTCGCCTCCTAAGTGCTGGGATTAAAGGCGTGCACCACCACATCCGACCACAAATTTTGATAATATGCCACAATTATATATTCTGTTCTTCCTAACTTGCTTGTGTCTCTCTTTCCCCATTTAATTATCAGGAACACTGCTTTATCTCTGCATTCTCCTCCATTCTGCCTGTTCAACCCAGTGCCTACCTGGGTAGGATCTCAACACCACACGGAACCCTACAGTGATCATTTCCTTCATCTTTTGCAACAACTGTTTCACATATTTCCAACTACTCATGAGCCCTTCACTTTCTTATCCTCCTCACTTTTCAGATATAAACTCTTTGGACTTTGTATTCCCAAACTAAATACCTACCTGCACCCAGATCTGTATTTTCCTCTTTATTGCAATGAAAAAGATGCCTTTCTCATTTTCTTTTTTTAAAAAATATTTTATTTCTAATATATTTGTTACAGAGAGAGAGAGAGAGAGAGAACGGGTGTGCCAGGGCCTCTAGCCACTACAAATGAACTCTAGATGCACGTGCCACCATGTACATCTGGTTTATGTGGGTTCTGAGGAGTTGAACCTGGGTCCTTAGGCTTTGCAGGCAAGTGCCTTCACCACTGAGCCATGTCTGCAGCCCCCTTTCTTGTTTTCTGAGATAAATTGTTTTACATGGTGCAATGGAGTCCATTGCTGTTGATATCTCAGAACACATACTGATCATTTTCCCTCTTCCTTTCACTTTTTCCTACTAGAACTTAAACTTGCTCTAGTCTTTTCTATATTAAGAAGAGTCTCTATTTACTTATCCACCAGCTAGAGATATGTCTTTGGTCATTGCACTTTCTTCTCGCTCTCAGCCAAATTTCTTGATTGAATCCAATCTTGCCTTTCTCCACTTCCCTACTCGCCTCTCTTAGCCCACTGCAATTCAACTTCCTGTGGAAACACTCCTGCCCCCTCTCCAAATCCCACTGAAGTAAAACCTCTTGTAATTAAGCTCTATTTAACCCACATGATACAACTGTACATTGTCTCTATAAAGCCGACTGACTCAGCCGGCATGGTGGTGCGTACCTGTAATCCTAGTATTTGTGAGAAGCTGGGATAGGAGGACTGAGAGTTCAAGGGCAGTCTAGGCTACACAGTGAAACTCTATAAGAAATAACAACTTCAGCTGGGCGTGGTGGTGCACACCTTTAATCCCAGCACTCAGGAGGCAGAGGTAGGAGGATTGCCGAGAGTTCGAGGCCACCCTGAGACTACATAGTGAAAAAAAAAAAAAAAAGAAATAACAACTTGTGGTGGTTTGAATGTAAAATGTCCCCCATAGACTCATGCATTCAAATACTTAATCCTCAATTGGTGGTGCTATTTGGGAAGATTGTGGAACATTTGGGAGGTGGAGCTTTGCTGGATAGAGAAAGTGTCCCTGGAGGCTGGTCTTGATGGGTTTTCTTTTAGCCTGGGCTTACTCACTGTTCTACTTTGTCCCCAGTGATGTGACTATGTGACCCTGGCTTCCTGCTCCTGCCATGCTTCTCCCCACCACGATAGGCTCAATCCTCTAGAACTGTTAGCTGAAAGAAATTCTTTCCTTTCCTAAACTGCTTCTGGTTGGGACTTTTGTCCCAGCAATAAGAAAGTAACTGACACAACACTAGATATTTGTAGCTAAAATGTTACTGCTTAATACATACATGGATTTCTGAAATCATCGATAGTAACAGGCTTATCAAGAACTATTGTCAGGCTGGAGAGGTGGCTCAGCCATTCAGGCACTTGCCTGTGAAGCCCAAGGACCCAGCTTTGGTTCCCCAGTACCCACATAAGCCAGGTGCACAAGGTGGTGCATATGTCTGGGATTTGTTTGCAGTAGCTAGAGGACCTGGTGTGCCCATTCTCTCTCTCTCTCTTACCTAAATAAATAAAATATCCTTTTAAAAGAACCAGTGTTTATTCAAACCAGGGTTTTTATGTATTATTTAAAAATTTTAATATATTTATTCACTAGCGAGTGAGAAAGAGGCAAATAAAGAGAATGGGTGCTCCAGGGTCTCCAGCCACTGCAAATGAACTCAAGATGTTTGTGCCACCTTGTGCATCTGGCTTTACATGGGTATTGGGGAATTGAACGTGGATTCTTTGGCTTTGCAGGCAAGAGCCTTAACTGCTAAGCCATCTCTCCAGCCTTCAAACCAGTGTTTATTTATAGCAGGCATACTTGTTACTGTAATCACATAATTGAATTTTTAATGTAAATCATTATATAATTGTTACATGAAAAATAAGTTGGAAAAATGCATGTTTCTATGCAAGTTAAATGCTCTGGAAAAGTGTTTAAAAATGGCTTCAGGGCTGGAGAGATGGCTTAGTGGCTAAAGCACCTACCTGAAAAGCCAAAAGATCCAGGTTAGATTCCCCAGGACCCATGTAAGTCAGATGCACAAGGTGGCACATGCATCTGGAATTTGTTTGCAGTGGCTGAAGGCCCTTGCACATCCATATTCTCGCTCTCTCTCAAATAAATAAAATAAATAAATTAATTAAAAATTGGATCCACATACTCTCTCCCTCTGTCTCTCAAATAAATACATTTTTAAAAAAGTATATGGTTTCCAATATTAGCATTGAAGTAGACTAAGCAAAAAAAGCTTGGGGACATTGTAAATATTCTGTACTCTCATTGCTGCATGGGTACATTTAAATTCTTAAATTTCTTTAACCAAAACCAGGGAATTGCAGACTCATTTATAGATATGTCTTATGCTAGAAAACTGAGGCTCAATTCCAAAAAAAAAAAAAAAAAAAAAAAAATCACATCCAAAGGGATGTTTAGGCCTTATACCAAGAGATCAGTAAATAAATGTATAATTATTTGTTTTAGCTTAAAATACATTAAAGAGTATAACATTTTTAGAAATGACTCCCCAGTTTAATTGCTTTTTCAGTGTATTAATTCTCAATCATACTCACAATGCATTAAATAAAAGTATTTCTACCATAGCTGTGTCTGGATCATCTAATTTTTTTTTTGAGGTAGGGTCTGTAGCCCAGGTTAACCTTGAACTCACTCTGTAGACCCAGACTGGCCTGGAACTCACGGCGATCCTCCTACCTCTGCCTCCTGAGTGCTGGGATTAAAGGTGTGTGCCACCACCTCCGGCTTGAATCATCTATAACTGTTTTCTTCAAATCCAGTTTCAACTTTACTTGATCTCTTGGTATCATTTGTTACTCCTGATGACTGTCCTTTGAAATGCTCTTTCTTTAGTTTCCATGTCCCCACACTCTCCTAACATCCCCCTCCTCTCCAGCTGACCTTTCAGTTCCTTTGTGGTCATTTTTCCTGCAGCCCAGCTCTTAACCAGTTATGACATTGC
>PVKW010039797.1:0-18974 GCA_004027895.1 Orientallactaga bullata
AAAAAAAAAAAAAAAGAATGAAAGATTAAAAACACCCAAACAGAAACAGCTTATGAAAGGAAAGAATTTATTTTAGCTTAGTTTTTATTGTTTTTATTTTTATTTATTTGCAAACACACACACACACACACACACACGAGGGGGGGGTAGGTGTGCCAGACCCTCTTGCCACTGCAAAGGAACTCCAGATGCATGTGCCACTTTGTGCATCTGGCTTTATATGGGAACTGGGGAACTGAACCCGAGCCATCAGGCTTTGCAAACAAATGCCTTCAACTGCTGAGCCATCTCTCCAGTTGACAGTGTTTTGTTTTGTTTTGTTTATTTTTTTCTAGGTAGGGTTTTACTGTAGCCCAGGCTAACCTAAAACTCACTCTGTAGTTCTAGGCTAGCCTCGAACTCACAGGGATCCCCCTACCTCTGCCCCCCAGTTGAGTATTGAGGGTAAATTTCATCACAGCAGTGGAGGTATGGCATGAGCAGGGGGATGGCTCACATATCAGCATCAGGGAAGAAGAAGCAAGAGTGAGCTAACTCTTGGCTTAGTGGTTAAGGAGCTTGCCTGCAAAGCCTAAGAACCCAGTTCCAATTCCTCAGTATCCATGAAAGCCAGGCACATATGTCAGGAGTTTTTTTTTTTTTTTTTTGTAGAGGTTGGAGGCCCTGGTACACCCATTCTCTCCCTCTCCCTCTCCCTCTCCCTCTCTCTCTCTCGTGAATAAATAAATAATTTTTTGTTTGTTTTCCAAAGTAGGATCTCACTCTAGCTCAGGCTGACCTGGAATTCACTATGTAGTCTCAGGGTGGCCTCAAACTCTCAGCGATCCTCCTACCTCTGCCTCCCAAGCTCTGGGATTAAGGGCACCATGCACGGCAATAAAAACTTTTTTTTTTTTTTTTTAAAAGAGTGAGCTATCTCTGGCAAGCAGAGCTGAACTATAAAACCCAAAGATCCTCCCACAAAAACAGGCCTCCTCCAGCAAGGCTCCACCTCCCACTGGTTTCACCAGCTGAGGGTCAAGTCTGAGACCTCATCACAAGCACATGAGGCTATGGGGGACAGTCAAACCACAACAACAGCCAAAGAAGTGTGGCAGTGGGATCAGGCTTATGGGATTTGCGGGTCTTACCAAGTTTCCCAGCATCCTGAAGCAGCTGGCTGGATAGATTGGCTGAATGGCATTTTGAAGAGACAGTTACAATGCCTATTAGATGGCAGCAGGCTAGAGGGCTGGGATAGGCTTCTCCACAAGCCTGTACATACTCTGGGTCAGCATCCAACTTATGGCATTGTTGGGCTGGAGAGATAGCTCAGTGGTTAGATACACTTCCTGAAACTACCTCAGTTTGCGACTCCAGAACCCATGTAAAGAGCTGGGTATGACAAAGCACACCTCTAATGCCAGTCCTCCAAAGGGGACTGAAAACAAGAAAATTACCTTAGTGCACACACACTAATATATCTATATGGCATTGTTCCTTCTATAGCCAAGATTCATGAGTCCAGGAACCAAGGGATGGAAATGGGTATGGTACCACTCAGTATCACCCCAAGTGAGTCACTAGCAACCTTAAGTGCTGCTGGCCTGTAAGGTTTTTGTTTGTTTGCTTGCTTGCTTTTTGAGGTAGAGTCTCACTCCACCTCAGGCTAACTTGGAATTCACTATGTAGTCTCATGGTGGCCTCAACCTCATGGCGATCTTCCTACCTCTGCTTCCTGGGTGTTGGGATTAAAGGCGTGTGACACCATGCCCGTCAGGCCTGTATGTTTTTGTTTTTGTTTTTGTTTTTTTGAGGTAGGGTCTTGCTCTAGCCCAGACTGACCTGGAATTCACTAGGTAGTCTCAGGGTGGCCTTGAACTCACGGCGATCCTTCTATCTGTCTCCAGAGTGCTAGGATTAAAGGTGTGTGCCACCACGCCTGGCTTGGCCTGTACGTTTTGATTCCAAAGTGAGAAGTGCTTTTCCCAGGGAGTGCTTTTTTCTTTGAACTGATTAACTGAGGGCTAGGGAGATGATTCAGTGGTTAAAAGGTACTTGTTTGCAAATCCTGCCTGTCTCAGTTCAATTCCTCAGCACTGGTACAAAAAGCAGACACAAAAGTGGAACAGGGGCTGGAGAGATGGCTTAGCGGTTAAGGCACATGTCTGCAAAGCTAAAGATCCAGGTTTGATTTTCCAGGTCCCACGTAAGCCAGATGCACATGGTGGTGCCTGCTTCTGGAGTTCATTTGCAGTGGCTGGAGGCCCTGGTGCAACCATTCTCACTCCCTATTTCTCTCTCTCTCTCCTTCTATCTCTCTGTCTCTAATAAATAAATAAAAATAAATCTTAAAAAAAAAGCCCTAGGCATGGTGGCACATGACTTTAATCCCAGCACTCGGGAGGCAGAAGTAGGAGGTTGCCCTTCCAACTACATCATGGATCTAGGTGATTGCAGAGGTGGGCATCAACTCCACACTGGTAAGAAGTACAGTAGCCAGGGCCCATGCTTCCCCTAAGGAGGAGGCAGAAGGTAAGGCATCCCCCTTCCTGCTCAAAATCTCTCCACTTAGGGGACCATGATGCTCAGAGCTTTGGGCAGCTACCTAACTCACTTGGGCATGTGCCAGTGCTTTTGAGTTCCTAGCCCCTGGCAGAATTCCTTGGCGCTTTCCTCCTGACTTCACCAGCTTGTTAATATCACAACAGAATACTTTGGATGAAGAAGGTAGATTAGGTACCTTAGTAGCATGACACTGCCCTTCTTATGTGCTACTTACATTCCCTATAGAATTCCCCCCACCTCCGCCATCACCATGGACTCAAATACTCCCAACCATGAACCCGATGGTTGGCTTCATAGGGCCTTGGCAGGCTTTGATCAAGGAGCACCAGTAGAATATAGCATCCACCAGGCAGGTGGGCAGGTAATTCAAGGGGCAGTAGAAGAGCTTGGCATCCCAGCCAGGTAAGCAGTGGGTACAAGGGTGACAGGCAGTCAGGATGTGCTCCATGTGGTCGGTCACTAAGGACAGGTCCCCTGTGCACTGGTGGTTCAGTGATTTAACAGATGTCAGACCTGCAAAGAATGAGAACTGATTCAGGTAGACCAGCACTTCCCACCACGCCTGCTCTGGGACCAACGTAGGGAGGGAAGGTTCTCTAAGAATCCATACCTTCTGCTCTGTGAAGCCACCATCCAAACCTAATCCAGCGCAATTCCCCAGAAAGTGCCTCACCCAGCCTGAAGGGAAACCATTCCCCACTGAGCCAGCTGTGCCTTGCTCAGAGGACATCTGGGCTGCACCCATCAGAGGTGTCTCCAATAGTGGAGGCAAATCCAGCACATGGAGCCCCCTCTCTTCTAGGGCTTCTCTCTCACCCTCATGAGAGTGAGGGGTTCCGGTAACACAGTGCACCATGTTCTAACGAGCCAGGTCACTTCCCTATGTGTCCAGATGCCCACATACCAGGAGGAAAGGGGTTAAATGTCCTCACTCTTTCTTCAGAGACAGAAGGTGGGGCAGATCTTGGGCTACGTGCAGCATTAATAGCAGACTACAGACTTTGGACAAGGTTTTGCTTTGCTCCCCAGTGGTCCACAATTCACTTACAGGATGCCAGAAAGTGTTCGCCATAGATGTGCTTGACCTCAAGCTGGCCTGGTCCCATATCTTCTTTAAGCTCAGTGATATTGTGTCAATATCGGTCACAGTGGTCTTGAAATAGTCAGGCTCTCATAGCCACCTTCACTACAAAATGGGAGAGCTCTCTCCTGTGAGACAGGCAGGCAGAGGTCAAGAACTTCAGAGGAAAAAAAGAATCACATGATAAATCATAATGTAACATACCAAAAGATTAGGGTGAGAAAAAAATTTGAAAGCCTGGGGGCTGGGAATATGATTCAGAGGTTAAAGGCAGTTGCTTGCAAAGCCTTTGGGCCTAGGTTAGCCAGGGTTAGATTCCCCAGTACCCACATAAAGCCAGAGGTACAAAGTGGTGCATGGGTCTGGAGTTCGTTTGCAGTAGCAAGAGGCCCTGGCATACTAGTTTATTCATTCTCTCAGCCTTTCTCTTTCTTTCCCTCTCCTCTTTTTGTTGGCAAATAAATAAAT
Source organism: Orientallactaga bullata (assembly GCA_004027895.1). Lineage (NCBI taxonomy): Eukaryota > Metazoa > Chordata > Mammalia > Rodentia > Dipodidae > Orientallactaga > Orientallactaga bullata. The sequence goes on from PVKW010039797.1 coordinate 4,097, forward strand.
AAATTTTTTAAAAGAAAGCTTGGGCCCGGTGTGGTGGCACACACCTTTAATCCCAGCACTTGGGAGGCAGAGGTAGGAGAATCACTGTGAGTTTGAGGCCACCCTGAGACTACGTAGTGAATTCCAGGTCAGCCTGGACTAGAGCGAAACCCTGCCTCGAAAAAACAAAAAACAAAACAAAAAAAGAAAGAAAGAAAAGAAAAGAAGGAAGGAAGGAAAGAAGGAAGGAAGGAAGGAAGGAAGGAAGGAAGGAAGGAAGGAAGGAAGGAAGGAAGGGAGGTTGCTTGGATCTGTGATGAGCAGCAGATGGGTTGAAAGTTTGTTTTTTTTTTTAAGATTTTATTTTTACTTATTTATTTGAGAGAGAGAGAGATAGAGAGAAAATGGGTGCGCCGGGGCCTCCAGCCACTGCAAATGAACTCCAGATGCATACGCCACTTTGTGCATCTGGCTTACGTGGGTCCTGGGGAATTGAACCTGGGTCCTTTGGCTTTGTTGGCAAGTGCCTTAACCATTAAGCCATCTCACCAGCCCTGAAAGTTTTAACTATGGAATTGCCTCTGAGTATTTGAACAGGGCTCCAAGTATTCAGCATATCCCAACTCACTGGTTTAAACTGACCTGTTAACCCAACATGGCTCAGGGAAATTCACAGAAGAGGGGTGGAAAGATTATTAGAGCCACAAGTTGGGACATTATGCACAGAGACATTGTCTCTTCCCCATTACTGATGGCTCCCCTGACAATGCACGACCCACATTCCCCAACAAGGAGGGTCCCTTCAGCAGGGGGAGGACAGGGAGGAGGATAACGATGGTACCAACATGACTGTATACACACTATCTATATAACTCATAAAACAATCGATTTACAAAAAATAAAAATAAAAAAATAAATTGACCTGTTGCCGGATTCTTGAACAGAGGCAGGACACCAAGACTTATAGCAGCAAGAAGCATTTTATTCATACAGTCTGGCCCAGGCCCTGCAGATTCACATGCAAAAGCTGAGACCTGAGCGCAGCAGAGATTTTCTGTGTACGCTCTCGGTTTACTCCTGTGTCCATTTTAGCTCCCTTTATCTCCCATACATGGCAACGTACTAATGGGTTGCTATGTACACAGGCCAAGCTAATAGAGCACATTTCAAGGGACAGGGTCGCTAACACACACAAACAAGTAGTTGCCACTTTCTAAACTACAGGGTAGTTCCATGCACACAGATAGGTGGTTGCTTTTTCTCTGTTCTGGGAGGGCTCTTTCCACAGCTCTTCTATTCCAAAACACAAGCAAGAGCCATTCCATATCCTGCACATGCAGTAGATCACTGGACTTTGTCCCTGTCACCTCCCTCTCACTTCCGGTGTCCCTCCTGTCCAGAGAAGCTCTCAGGCCAGCTCCCACCTGGGCCTCTGAAGGTGTCTTCGGGGAGCAGTCTCAGACCCCAAACTCAGAGCCATCCTGCACCCAACAGCCACCAGGAACCCGGCCAGAGCGGCTCCCTGACTCAACTATTCCAAGGGCTGCACTGCCAGTGGCATGACGTACCTGCCTGCCTAGGGCTCTCACGCCCACCACAAGCCAGCAGGCGCCCGCCTGTGCAGCCTCCCTCCTGCCAGGTCAGGTCTATCCTTTCCCTAGGAGGACCCAGCAATACAGACACACGTCTGTGCTCACACTGGTCCTGGGCTGCTGGCATGTTCCCACCAGGCTGTCCCTCCTAACCAGGCTGCCAAGTCGTCATGTTAACTCTCAGCTCGGACCCCTTCTACAGTGTCTGTGGTAGTTTCAATGTATGTTTCCCAATAGACTCAGGTGTTAACTTGGATTTCTAGCTGCCTGGCTGGAGGAGGTGTCACTGAAACCGCAGCTTGGAGTCCAGCCTCGTTCCCTGCTGTTAGCTGTCCATTTGCGCTTGCTTGTGCTGCTGGCTGGTGGTTGGATCCTGTGAAAGGCGGCCAAGCCTCTTCTGCCATTATGGAACTTCCCCTGGATCTGTCAGGTTCAAATAAATCCCTTTGTCCTCTACACTGTGCTGGTTTGGATGTTTGTCCCAGCTCTGTAGAAATGATTACAACAGTACCCTTCTACAAATTTGGTGGCGACCATGGTCACCATAGCTCACTAGGTTGTGGCCATTTGAAGGGTTGACCACAGTGTTTCTCTCTCTCTCTTTCTTCCCTCACACTATGTTCACTATATAGAATATAGTTGCCAGAGCATTAACTTAAGGACTAAACTGTTTTGTTATTTGTCCTGGGGTGTCTGCACTCAGGCAAGAGCACAGCCCCCATCTGTTGTATTGAGTAAGATGCTCAGCCCACCTCAAGGACTTCCTTAGGCCGAGCATCATAGATGTCATGGGATTAGACTCATGGCCCTAATTATCCCACCTCCAAGTCTCTCTGTCTGTCTCTCTTCTCTGTATCTTTCTCTCTACTGGCAAGTAAATAAATATTTTAAAATCCCAGACCAGGCCTGGAGAGATGGCTTAGTGGTTAAGGCATTTGCTTGCAAATGCCAAAGGATCCCAGTTCGATTCCCCAGGGCCCACGTAAGCCAGATGCACAAAGGGGTACATGCATCTGGAATTCATTTGCAGTGGCTGGAAGCCAGGGCGTGCCTGTTCTTTCTCTCTCTCTCTGCCTCTTTCTCTCAAATAGATAAATAATTTTTTAAATCCCACATCAGGGCTGGACAGATGGCTTAGTGGTTAGGGCGCCTGCCTGTGAAGCCGAAGAATGCTTGTTCAAATCTCTAGGTCCCACATATAGCCAGGCGTGAGTGACGAAACGTGCAATGTCAGACATGCGCACAAAGGGACACACGTGCCTGGAGTTCGTTCACAGTGGCTGAAAGGCCCTGGCACGCCCATTCTTTTTCTGCCTCTTCCCCTCTTTCTCTCTCTCTGTGTCTCTGAAATCCCAGATCAGATGTTCAATACAGAGAATCATATCTGGTCAAGTGCTGAAAATAAGTGACTGCTCAGTGCTCAACCCTAATGAGACATATCGTCTCCAGGGCTCTGGGAACATCCCAGAAGGTGGGATAGAAAGAATGAAATAGCTGGAGGATGGGGAGGAATGCTAAGGAACTTAGGCATCTGGCCATGACAAGGCCATTCATTGTACTCATGCACTCATGCCAGATGTGGTTACCAGCACGAGATGGGCACATGATGGGACTAGTCAACATTCTTGTTATACACAGGGGAGGGGCTTAGGAAGCCATTCCCCTCCCTCATGAGCAAGTGACAAGTAAAGGTTGCTGGGAAGGAGAAGTTGTTCTCGTCTGTAGCATAGCCACTGTGAAGCGATGAGAAGTTCAGAGACACTGAAGAGAATAGGGGAGGGAAATGTGCAGTACATATGATCAAAATGTAATATTTGTGTGAAAATGTCAAAAATAAATTAAAGCCGGGTATGGTGGCGCACGCCTTTAATCCCAGTATTCAAGAGGCTGAGGTAGGAGGATTGTCGAGAGTTCAAGGCCACCCTGAGACTACAGAGTGAATTCCAGATCAGCCTGGGCTACCTCAAAAAAATTTTCCAAACCAAAGCCAGGCATGGTTATACACACCTTTAACCCCCCCAGCACTCGGGAGGCAAAGGAGGTAGGAGGATCGCTGTGTGTTGGAGGCCACCCTGAGACTACATAGTGAATTCCAGGTCAGCCTGAGCTAGAATGAGATCCTACCTTGAAAAAACAACAATAACAAAAATCCAAACCAAGCAAACAAACTATAAAAAACAATTCCATTATCCAACCACTAGGAATGTTTAATAGGATTTTCTTTAAATAATAGATTATTCTAAATCATTGAATATTATCATTTGAGAAATTTTCACTTGTGGGCAAAATTAAGCAATTTTTTTTTTTTTTTGAGACAGGGCCTTATGAGTCTCTGATTGACATCAAATAACAGAAGAAGGCCTTGAATTCCTAATCTCTTTGCCTCCACTTCCCCAGTTCTAGGATTACAGGTGTGAGCTGCCACGTTCAGTTTATGTGGTGCCCAGGATAAAACTCAGGGCCAAACCCAAAACTACATACACTTTTTTGTTGTTGCTTAGTTGTTTTTTAAAATATTTTATTTTTATTTATTTATTTGAGAGAGAGAATGTGGCAGAGGAATAGAGAGAGAGAAAAAAAGGATGGGCGCACCAGGGCCTCCAACCACTGCAAACAAACTCTAGTTGCATGCGCCACCATGTGCATCTGGCTTATGTGGGTCCTGGGGAATAAAACCAAGGTCCTTTGGCTTTGCAGACAAGTGCCTTAACCACTAAGCCCTGGTGTTTTTTTTTTGGGGGGGGGTGGGGGTTCGAGGTAGGGTCTCACTCTAATCCAGGCTGACCTGGAATTCACTCTATATTCTCAGGGTGGCCTCGAACTCACTGTGATCCTCCTACCTCTGTCTCCCGAGTGCTGGGATTAAAGGCGTGCACCACTACGCCCGGCTTTTTATCTTTTTTTTTTTTTTTTTTTTAAAGGTAGTGTTTCACTCTAGCTCAGGCTGACCTGGAATTCACTATGGAGTCTCAGGGTGGTCTTGAACTCACAGTGATCTTCCTACCTCTACCTCCAGATTAAAGGCGTATACCAACACGCCCAGCTTGTTTTTTGTTTTGGGTTTTTTTTTAAATTTTTTTAAAGTTTTTATTTATTTATTTATTTTATTTGAGACAGAGAGAGAGAAAGAGAAACAGACAGACAAGCAGACAGAGAGAATGGGTGCGCCAGGGCCTCTAGCCACTGCAAACGAACTCCAGACCCATGTGCTCCCTTGTGCATCTTACTCATATGGGCCCTGGGGAATTGAACCTGGGTCCTTTGGCTTTGCAGGCAAACGCCTTAACTGCTAAGCCATCCCTCCAGTCCTTGTTTTTTGTTTTTGAGGTAGGGTCCCACTCTAATTCAGGCTGACCTGGAACTCACTATGTAGTCTTAGGGTGGCCTAAACTCATGTCGATTCTCTTATCACTGCCTCTCAGTGATGGGATTAAAGGTGTGTACCACCATCCCAGACCAACACATGTTTTTAAGTGAAAAGGATTTTTTTTTTGTTTTTTTTTTTAAGTTGGGATATCACCCATTTCCTCTTTTTCTTTATTTTTTGGTTTTTCTTTTTTTTAATTTATTTATTATAGTCAGAGAGAGAGAGTGAGAATGGGTGCTCCAGAGCTTCTAGCCACTGCAAACAAACTCCAGATGCATGCACCACTATGTGCATCTGGCTTATGTGGGACCTGGAGAATTGAACCTAGGTCCTTAGGCTTCGTAAGCATGCGCCTTAACCACTAAGCCATCTCTCCAGCCCAGGAGGATAAACATTTTTGTTTTGTTTTGTTTTTTCAAGGTAGGGTCTCACTCCAGCACAGGCTGACCTGGAATTCACTCTGTATCTCAGGGTGGTCTTTGAACTCACGACGATCCTCCTGCCTCTGCCTCCCAAGTGCTGGGATTAAAGGCGTGTAGCACCATGCCCAGCTAGGATAAACATTTTTAAATCCCATGTAGTTCAAAATGTTAGCAATTTTTATCTCTGGTAGCTGAAATTATAGGTTAATTTTATTGTGATTTTACATATTTCAATATTTCTCACAAAATATTTTATGTTTTTAAAAATATTTTTACTTATTTATTTGTGTGAGAGAGAAGAAGTCAGAGAGAGAGAATGGGTATGCCTCTGGCCACAGCAAATGAACTCCAGACACATGCATCACCTTGTGCATCTGGCTTACATGGGGCATCGAAGCCTGGATCCTTAGGCTTCACAGGAAAGTACCTTAACCATTAAGCAATCTCTCCAACCCTACATATATTTTATGATACAGGAAACTAATGTTCTTTTGTTCCCCCATAATAATTCTGACAAAATAGTATATTCAAATAAAGAAAATATGAAAGCCAGGCATGGTGATGCATGCCTTTAATCCCAGCACTCAGGAGGCAGAGGTAGGAGGATCGCCATGAGTTTGAGGCCACTCTGAGACTACATAGTGAATTCCAGGTCAGCCTGGGCTAGAGTGAGATCTTACCTCAAAAAAAAAAAAAAAAAGAAAAAGAAAAAGGAAGAAAGAAAGATATGACCCCTTCCTACTTTTTGTCTTTTCTAAGCCAATCCTTAAACTCATCAAGTCCCTCATTAAGCATAGAATGACCTTGCCTCCATGCATGGAAGATGACAGGGGACAAGCAAGAACAAGTTACAGTGCTCAGACAGGAGATCCTGTCCAGCATGGTCCCAGGCACTACACACTGTAGCCCAGGGCCCCAGTCCTATCTCCCCCTCCACCCCCGTCTCAAAAGAGTACACTGTTAACTAAGCAGTCAATCAGCATGTGGCAGTCCAGATGTTGCACAGAAAGAAGAGGGAAAAGGACAGAGAGAAGTGTTAAAGGCAACCCCTCACCTGGGGACCTGCTCAGCCAGCCTAGAGAGCTCCCAGGACAGGAGATATGTGGCTCCTCGCCATTCCCAGGGGTTGTTGGCCACCGATGTCCTGGGTGCAAGAGGAATTGGGGGGAAGCAGGGTCCTGGAGCAGGTGTAAGTGCGACGGGCAATGAACCACCTGGGAGGCCATCTGATGGACAGCATGCTCTCTCGTTTATTCCAAAGGGGAGTGGGTTTATAAACACTTGAGAAAGGTTGAGAAGGCATATACAGACTATATGGCAATTGGATACATAGGTTTATAGGTTGCTATCTAATTGGCTGGTGTTGGAAGGCAGGAGTTGCAAGGGAGGAGCTGCAAGGGAGATAACAGAAGTGGCGGGAAAAGCTACGTGACTTCAGCCACATAAGGGTCTCTTGGGCAGTGTAGCAGACAGCTTCAGGTTCGCTGAGATGAACTTCCAGACCAGGCCCAGTTATGGAGGAAGGGATTTATTGAAGCTTACAGATCCAGGGGAAGTTCCATAATGGCAGAAGAAGCTGGCCTGCTTTCACAGGACCAAATATAGAGAGAAAAGCCACAAGCCAAAAACCACACAGCACAGCACACTTCAGGAACTCCAACTAGGCACACTTTGCATATCTTTAGATTGAAATCCTAAACCCACCATCACACCTTAAGATCCACCCAGAGACACTGCCTCCAGCAAGATGTCTGCAAATGCAAACTACAAACTAATAAAACACTGAATATATTGGGGGCCATCAAACTACCACATTCTGCCCCTGGCCCCCAATAGATTTTAAATCATCACACATCGTAAATTTTATTCAGTCCAGTTTCAAAAGTCCCCATGGTCTTGACCAACTTAAGATGGTGAGTCCTGTAAAAGCAATCAAGTTAAATACTTTCTACATATAAAGGCACAGAGTAAACATTTTCAACTGGTATAAGGCATAGCAAGGATACTAGAACAATGCAAACTCAACCACTATCAGCAGTCATCAAATTTCTGAGGTTCAAGTTCAATATAACCAGAGACTGATGGTCTCCAGGTTTTCCAGTTTCACCCCTCCACCTGGGCCGAGTAGCCAGGGAAAACTTCCATCCCAGGCCAACAGTGCACTCCATGGTAGCCCTTGCATAGTCCTGGTATATCCAAAATGTCTTCAGGTCTCCATGCAAACCACAGTTCATCTTCCAAAGGCTCCAGCCTATCAGGGCATCATTCCCTGCCTCATGCCACATTTCAGCAGTGGCTCCTGGAACCATGTGTAATTCATGACCACTCCACGCATTTTTCATGCTTCCAAAATTAATACCAGGTGTGCAGGACACAGCCATATTCTTAATTCAGAGAAGAAATAAATCATAACCTTGAAAAGCAGGTTCCTTCTCCAGTCAACTCTTTCCAAAAGAGTTTGTATTTCTAATAGTCTTTCCTCAGGCATCCTTTCCATTGTTTTAATACAAAGCAGTTGTGCCATCTTCCTTAACATTGCTAATGTGTTGATAATACCAGCTTCAATAACCAAAAACCTGTCTCAGTGCCTCTAATTTTAACTTTAACTTGCTTGAGGTTTTCCAACTTAAAATCTTAAATCTTTCAGTCCAATATCTTTAGCCAAGCACATCAGTCCATTACAAATTTACTCTTGATCAAACTCTCTGGGCCTGGGCAGCAGGACACAGCCATCCCTTATGCCAATAGCCCAGTTCCAACAAAGTGTTCTGCACTTTTTCCTTCCCCTTAGAAAGCTCATAAGCCAAGCCTCTAAGTTCAATACTGTCTGTACTTAGCATTCTCAAACTCTCATCAAAATAATCCATAAAACTTGGCTTACCACTCTAGAAGGTATCTTCAGTTGCAAGCACCAAATCCATGCCCATTCCTCCAAAACAAAGGTTCCAAAAGAAGAAAATCCACATGGTTAGGTTCACCTACACCCCACTCTTGGTACCAACTTCTGTAGAAGACAGCTTCAGGTTTGCTGAGATGAACTTCCAGACCAGGCATGGTTATGGAGGAAGGGTCATGGAGAGAGAGAGGGAGAGGAAGACAGATAGAGATGGGTGCGCCAGCAGTCTCTCAGCTACTGCGAATGAAATCCAGATGCGTGTGCCCCCTTGTGGTCACATGTGGCATTGCACCCTTGCATCACTTTGCATCTGGCTAAACATGGGACCTGGAGATTGGGACCACTGGAGATTGGAACCAGCGTTCTTAGGCTTAGGAGGCAGGTGCCTTAACCTCTAAGCCATTTCTCCAGCCCTGAAGTGACCCTTTTTTCAATTTCTTTTTTTTTTTTTAAGATTTTATTTTTATTTATTTATTAGGGACAGAGAGAGGGAAAAAGAGAGAGAGGGAGAATGAGAATGGGTGTGCCAGGGCCTCTAACCACTGCAAAGAACTCCAGACATGTGCACCCTCTTGTGCATCTGGCTTACGTGGGACCTGGAGAATTGAACCGGGATCCTTAGGCTTCACAGACAAATGCCTTAACTGCTAAGCCATCTCTCCAGCCCCCCTTTTTCAATTTCTTCTTTTGCTTTTTCTAAGGAGCTGTGATCCGCCATTGGGCAGTCCTGAGCATTGTCCTCATCAGAGTCATTGTCTGACTTGGGTGCAGAAGCATTTTTTGAGGGGCTGATACATTGTCTAAATGGCTGCAATAATGGGAAGAAAAGAGTGGGGGGGGTTCCCCTCTAGGATTTCCTGTCTTCTGGCTATATATGCTATATGGGTCCATGTGTCTGGGTTATAGAGGTCCCCAGAAACCATCCAAGGGGCTATTTGAAGGACTTCTTCCCAAAATGAATGAGCCTCTTTCCAAGAAAGTCTTATGCCTCTAATGTTAAGAAATGTCCTTAATCCACTGATTTGGGATTCCTTTTGATGGTAAGTAGCATTTCCCATGATAGAGAAAGACCAGAAACACTAAGACCAGAGGGTAACATTCCTGGGGTGCTATGGCACTGTGGGGGATTCCCCAAAGGTCCAGACGCAAGGCTGTCAGCAAGTTTAAGAGAATGGCAACCACCCTAGAGGCTTTTACTGGTTGATGTGTTACTAGTTTGTTGATGGTGAAGAGAAATAGATAGGAGGTTGTTGCCAATGCCCAAGCAGGCTGTCGGGGTTCGAACAGTGAGCTAGGGACCTTCAGTCAATACCAGAGTGTAGCCCCAGCCAAATGACGTCAATTGCCCTTTCATTTTACTTCTATCCCATGCGATGGTGCAAACCAAAAGTAAAGAAGGAAAAGGAGAAAATAGCTTCGCTCTGATGGAGGAAAGAGAGACCCGCCTCTCTCTGATGGAGAAAGGGGAAACCTGCCTCTCTCTGATGGAGAGAGGAGCCTGCCTTCCTCTGATGGAGGAAGGAGAAACCAAAACATCAGCCTTCGATGGAGAGGTGACCACAGGGGGCTGTTAACCTCAAGGGGAGGATGTCCCTCAAGGGGGCACTCACCTATTAACTGCACGTCCAGAGGGTCCCTGTTCGGGTGCCAGCTGTGGGTCCTCACCATTCCCGGGGGTCGTTGGCCACCGAAGTCCCAGGTGCAGGAAGAGTTGGGGGGGAGGAGGGTCCTGGAGCCGGTGAGTGCAACGGGCAATGAACCGTCCGGGAGGCCATCTGATAGATAGCACACTCTGTTTATTCAAAAGGGAAGTGGGTTTATAAACACTTGAGAAAGGTTGAGAAGGCACATACAGACTATATGGTGATCAGGTATGTAGGTTTATAGGTTGCTATCTAATTGGCTGGTGTTGGAAGGCAGGAGTTGCGAGCGAGGAGCTGCAAGGGAGATAACAGAAGTGGTGAGAAAAGCTACATGACTTCAGCCACATAAGGGTCTCTTGGGCAGCTAGCCACAAGGTCAGGAACTGGGGGGGGGGGGCAAAGCCTGACTATGGAATGGTCAGATGCTTTTGAGATAGCGGGGAGGGCCAGCCAGTTTTGCCCACTCTGGGTGAAGATAGGGCACGATACAACCTTGCCTGAGGGCAGGGAGGGCCAGTCTCCATCGCCAGAGTGGGTTCAGGACAATAAAGCCAGTTGCAACCCCCACAGCCCATGGTCTCCAGCCATGTCCAACAGCCCAGGCCACCTTCCTCCCAGTCCCAGTCCCAGCCTGTGTTTGGCAATGCCCATCAGACATGGAGGATGGAGAGGGGAGCAAAGGCAGCTGTGCTGGGGAGGGGAGGAATACTGGTGTTACTTCAGGCCCCTGCCTGAGGTCCTCTAGGGATCTAACCAGGGAGTACAAAAGGAGGTGTCCCCTTCATACAGAGAGATAAAGCCAACAGACACAGACAGGAAAGTGGGCGATACCTCTGTCTCCCACGCGTCCCTTCACCCACTGTGCGGCTGCAGCGACACTCTCTGTCTTGGTGACGTCCAGGATCACTGTCTCCAGCCTGTCTGATGTCTTGGTCCTCAGCTCCTCGCCCCCTCCGTCAGACATGCGGCCAGCACCCTCAAGCCTCGCATGTCCAGCTGTCTGGCCAGCAGGTTCCCAAATCCCGAGTCACATCCCGTGATGAAGACATACTTGTCTTGGAGGTGGCTCACCACCTGCCTCTCACGGTACCAACGCAGGAGGTACCATAAGCCCATCAGGGCTACCAGGTAGAGCCACATGGCTTGCAGAGGACAGGCAAGGACACACTGGGTGAAAGTGACCCTGCCTTTGGTTCAGGAAGGAAGGAATAGGGATGCAGAGGCCTGTGGTAGGTACAGCCCGCAGGCTTCTGGTACAGAGGCCTCACTCTCCTGTGTCATCACTGTTTTTCTTTCAGGAATTGTTTGTTATCTTGCCCACCTCTGTGCTCTTTGGACTCCTTCTCTATACTGATATGGGAATGCCCTTGGTATCTTCTACTCAGCAACACCTCCCTAGTCTATGACTCTTCTCCCTTTACCTGTCCCCACATGATCCGTCCATGCCACATAACACATGCCCCACTCTGGTCAAATTCCAGGCTCAGTTTGTGCCTTTGTGTCTTGCATGCCAGCATCCATGCACTAGGGCCTTTCTGAACACAGGTACGTGCCGTTGGGAAAGCACATTAGCGAGAAATCCCTTCCTGTATTCAGGTTTCCTTACCAAGCTCTGCTCAGATCCACTCCTCACACCACAAAGTGAATCTCATTCTCTGTAGGACTGTAGGAAAAAGGTAAAAGAGAGGGCAGAAGACTTTAGTGCCCTCCATGTATAGTGGGCACCTGGAGAGAAGTAGTGAGGGACCCTATCGTAGTCAGCTCCACGCAGCTGGGATGAACCTCCAAACCAGACCCAAGTACTGGAGGAACAGGATTTATTTTAGCTTACAGATCCAGGGAAAGTTCCATAATGGTGGAAGATGCTGGCTCCCTTTCACAGATCCACACAGAATAAAAAACCACCAGTGGCAGCACCCCCAAAGGCAAGCACTAAACAGCAGGGGCACCAGGCAGAACTCACTCTGCATACCTTAGGCTGGAAGTCAGATCCACTCCAAACACAACTTGGGGCTGGACCCCAAGATCTTCCCCCAGTGACAGTACTTCAAGCCAGGTGGCTGGAAATCCAAGTTACAAGCTTTAATAAAACTCCTTACAGCTGGGCATAGTGGCTCACGACTTTAATCCCAGCACTCGAAACGCAGAGGTAGGAGGATCTCTGTGAGTTCGAGGCCACCCTGAGAATACATAGTGAATTCCAAGTCAGCCTAGGCTAGAGCAAGAGCCTACCTCAGGAAAAACAATAATGATAATAAACTCCTGAGGCTGGTTTAGTGGTTAAGGTGCTAAGCTGAAGGACTCAGGTTCCACTCCCCAGAACCCACATAAGCCAGATTCACATGGTGAGGCAGGCGTTTGGAGTTTATTTGTAGTGGCTAGAGGCCCTGGGGTACCCATTTCCTCCCTCTCTCTCTCTTAAAAATATTTTATTTATTCTTTTATTTATTTGAGAGAGAGAAAGAGGCAGATACAGAGAAAGAGAATGGGCGCACCAAGGCCTCCAGCCACTGCAAACAAACTCCAGATGCATGAGCCCCCTTGTGCATTTGGCTTACATGGGTCCTGGAGAACCAAACCAAGGTCCTTAGGCTTTGCAGGCAAATGCCTTAACTGCTAAGCCATTTCCCCAGTTACCCCTTCTCTTAATAAATAAATAAATAGATAAATATTTTTGAAACTCCTGAATCTATTGGGGCACATAAATTCAACCTAATACAAACTGTAAACAGGGCATGTGATCTCAAACAAAGTGGTGGGGGCTGGGAACCCTGGAAACAAAACTCCGAGTTGCTGGGAAGGACTTCACCTCCTCAAGATGTATTCTCCAAGCTGTATGACTCAACTGGACATGTCCACAGTCATTTTGAGTTGTAACCACTGTCACCGCCCAGACCAATCTGAGCCACTTTTTCCTTCATAGTTTCCTAGCAAACTATGAGTACACAAAACCTCTAGCATGGTACATACAGGTGTCCAACTGGTTCTTGGCCATAGGGATGTGCTTGACTTATTCTAGCTTAAAATAAATCAGGTACCTTCCAGCTAGGATGAAGACATTTTTATTCCAACCCACCCTTTCCACCCTTTTTTAAAATTCTTATTTACTTGACAGTGGGGTGGGGGCACATAAGAGAAAAAGAATGGTTGAGTCAGGGCCTTTAGCCACTACAAACAAACTCCAGATGAATGCACTGCCTTGTACAGCTGGCTTGCCTCTATACTGGGGAACTGAGCCTAGGTTCTTGGGCTTCTCAGGCAAGCGCCTTAACCACTAAGCCATCACTCCAGCCCCTTTTCACCCTTTTCTGAACCAAATTAAAGAAATCAAACTCTTCTTCTTCCTCCCCTTCTTCTTCTCCTCCTTCTCCTCCTCCTCCTTCTTCTTCTTGCCAATGACCATACTTCTGTTAGCAAGCCTCCCAACGCATTGTACTCATGCACCCCAATATATGCCTGCCTTGCTTTTTTGTTTTAGTTTGTTTTTTTTAGGTTGGGCTTCACTCTGTCCCAGGCTGACCTGGAATTCACTATGTAGTGCCAAGGTGGCTTTGAACTCAGGGCCATCCTCCTACCTCTGCCTCCCCAGTGCTGGGATTAAAGCGGTGTGCCACCATGCCCGGCTTGCCTTGCTTTCTTAGTACTCATGGCACCTTGGAGCTGACAGTCCTAAATTGCTTAAGGGCCACAGGAAGTTGCAGGGTTTTTTTTTAGGAGTTCTGAAAATGAGTCAGTTGCTAAGAGGTGTAGTTTGGGTGGTTCTCTATTTTGATCGACAGTCTTGAATTTCATAACCCTTCCCTCTATTATGCATATCTCTTTCCGATTTTAATCAAATGTACACCCCATTATTCATAGGCATAAGATGGTATGACAATTAAGTTCTGTTGTCAACTTGATCAGCTTATTAAGAGACATGCCTATTTGGGTGTGGTGTCACACCCCTTTAATCCCAGCACTCAGGAGGCAGAGGTAGGAGGATCACCTTGAGTTCGAGACCAGCCTGAGACTACAGAGTGAATTCCGGGTCAGCCTGGACTAGAGCAAGATGCTACTTCAAACAACCAAAAAAAAAAAAAGAAAAGAAAAGAAGAAAGAAAGAAAGAAAGAAAGAAAGAAAGAAAGAAAGAAAGAAAGAAAGAAGAAAGAAAGAAAGAAAGAAAGAAAGAAAGAAAGAAAGAAAGAAAGAAAGAAAAGAAAACCAAAAAATGAGATATGCCTCAGATGGGTCTGTGAGGGCATTTCCAGGAAGGATTCCAGGGGGGAGGAACACTTTCCCCCACAGTAGACAGTCCTTATGATGACAAATCATGTATCAAGAAGCTACCAGAGAACACAGAGCCTTAGCGTGGATGTCCATGGTACCTGCTGGTATGCACATCTATCCCATTTCTACTGTCCTTCACAGACACCAAAGCCCAGCTTCATCAGCCTGCCAACATGGACTGAAGACCAGTGGCTCTGCAAGACTCAATGCTCCAGGACTTCAGTGCCAGATTGGAACTGAGGCATCCAGCCTGTGAACCTAGTTGTCCAACTCTCCACCCGAAGACAGCCACTGTTGGACTGCCCAGGCCAGCTCCTGTAAGCTAATTTCACAAATTCCCTTTATAAAATGTAGTCATTCCATCAGTTCTGTCTCTCCAGAGAACCTTGAAAAATACAAGTGTTGGTACCAGGAAAGAATTTTTTAAAAAACACAGATTTGTAAGGATCAATTTCTAGTGGGCTTGGTATTTTCTGGGGCTGGCTTTCCAAGTCTAGCACTACTGAACACTCTCCTGGTAGCAAGATCACTGACACGCCATGGCGTGAACTATTTATTTATTTTATTTTTGAATAGTTTAAAGAACTCTTCAAGACAGATGTGTTTGATGATCCTGATTCACCTCTAGTGAGTGAGGAAGAAGGAATTTAGTGATTCTGAAAACAAAACTTTTGAATATTTGTGGTCAATTAAGAAACAATGATGTTGGCCA
>PVKW010039798.1:0-18971 GCA_004027895.1 Orientallactaga bullata
TTTTTTTAACAGAAGTTTATTTATTTATTTTAAATTTTTATTTATTTATTTTATTTATTTGAGAGAGAGAGAGGGCCTCTAGCCACTGCAGTGAACTCCAGATGCATGTGTCCTCTTGTGCATCTGGCTAATGTGGGTCCTGGGGAATCGAACCTTTGGCTTTGCAGGCACATACCTTAACTGTTAAGCCATCCCTCCAGAAGACTCCCAAGACTACACTTCAGTCTAGTTATGAGTGGGTGGAAAAGACGTTATGTCAGGGAATACAGATGTTTCCACTGGATTGGTGAAGCGTGACCATCGTCTTGGGTCTATTTCCTATTTTTAAATTTTTGCCATATTTCTCAATTCCACCTGTGGCCAGGGGGTCTTTC
This sequence comes from Orientallactaga bullata, assembly GCA_004027895.1. Taxonomy (NCBI): domain Eukaryota; kingdom Metazoa; phylum Chordata; class Mammalia; order Rodentia; family Dipodidae; genus Orientallactaga; species Orientallactaga bullata. The sequence continues at coordinate 375 of PVKW010039798.1, forward strand.
CCTGCTCCTTCGCTTTTAGCTCTTCAGGTTTCTTCTTCTCTTTCTTTCATTTCTGCTTGACGCCTCATATTCCTCACCTAGCTCCTTGGTCTGCTTCTTGGACTTTTCCAGAAGTTTCTTGCCACCTTTGCAACCAGCATGGTGCCCCCTCTCCTCCCCAGTCCTTCCTTCTCCGCATTTTGCACGCGTTGTGTTTTGTCATCTGCTAACTATCTTTCAATGAAGTAAAGTGAGGTCTAATGGTGGTTTTGACTTGCATTTCTTTTGCTTTGTAAGAAATATTTTTCTTTATAATTATTATTATTATCAACATATTTCCTATGGATACATCATGTGTTGGTACCCTCTTTCCCTTGTCCCTGCTCCCATTGGGGACCCTCGTCAGAGGCATTGCAGGTATTCCCTTTGGAGTGGCTTGCATTTCTTTTCTGGCGATGGTGAATATTTCTATGTGCCCCTTGGCCATTTGTATATCTTCTTTTGAAAAATGCTATTTAGACCATTTGCCTGGTTTAAAAAAAAATTTACCTGTTTTTTAAATTTTTAAAAAATTTTTTTAAAGAGCTTTCTTTAAATATATTTTTTAATTATTTTATTTATTTTTGGAGAGAGAGACAGAGAGGGAGAAGGAGACAGAGAATGGGCGCGCCAGCAGTCTCAGCTGTTGCGAAGGAAATCCAGATGTGTGCACCCCCTTGTGGGCAAGTGCGGCATTGCGCCCTTGCGTCACTGCATCTGGCTAAACGTTTCACCTGGAAATTGGAACCGGGTTCTTAGGCTTAGCAGGCAGGCAGGTGCCTTAACCGCTAAGCCATCTCTCCAGCCCCAAAATTTACCTGTTTTAAACAAGTTTTTTTTTTCTTTTTACTGTTGAGTTCATAGAATTCTAATAGTAACTTGAAGTTAATCCCTTGGATGAATATTGAATATTTTCCCCATTCTGTAATTTCTCTGTTTGTGCAGCTTTTTAAGCACTAGAAAGCGTTGGCTAAGTGAAGGGAGGACACGGCAGGGTAGTGGGTGTGATTATGAACAAACCACAGTGATAAATGCATGAAAATGTCTCAAAAAACCAATTATTTTTGCATACCAACTAAAAAAAAAAGACAATGCAGAACAAATACGGTTTTTGAAAATGCAGGCTTAAGTAGAGAATGACTAGAGAGCTAAGAAGCTAGAGACGGTACATATCATCCTTTTGAGAAATCTGGGCCGGTAGAGAGAGGGCTTTACCGACTGTTGCCTACATTGTAGCTTCACGACTGTGGATGGGCATGTGCTTTCTGAATAGCAACTGGGTGAACTGAGTCTGGAAAGTTCTTGGCCATTTGTTTTGACCAGACTTTGAACTCAGGTATTCTAGCTGAAAAGACCAAAACTTTTCGTCTGTGATGGTCTATTTTTATTTTATTTATTTCGTTGTATATAGTACTGTGATACATAAGGACATTTTTCTTTCTTTGTTTTGGGGTGTGCGTGTGTTGTGTGTGTGTGTGTGTATGTATATGGAGGCAGATATGTCTGGTATCTTCCCCAGGTTCTCTCCACCTTATTCTTATTTGAGACGGTCTCTCAATGAACCTGGAGGTCACTGTTAGGCCAGACTAGCTGTCCAGCAAGCCCAGGGAACTCCCTGGTGGTGAATTTAGAGGTGCACTGCTGTACCTGGCTTTTGGTGTTGGGGATCTGAACTCAGGTCTTCATACTTACATGGCACGAAGCTGTCACCGCAGCCTACATAGGAATGTTTTTTTCATACAGGGATATATTGTATGTTGTGACTATCAGTTAATTCTAGATCTTTGCTTGGGAGGAAAAGATTGCGTTTTTAAATCTGGAGTTAACGTTAGTCCGGTGGCATCCTTCTGTCCTCTGGAGGCCATGACAAGTTCCTCATCCATTGCACAGCTTGTGAGGCGACACTGTAAAACCAGCAGCATCCACACTGCCCAAAAAAGCTCACGGTGCAGCTGAGAGACTTGTGTCCCCAACGCTTCGGTGACTTTTGGAACTTGGCTTCTTAATTTTGATTAGTTGGCCTGTCACACCACTCAGGGGACCATCACTAACTGGGATCATTACTTGGGGTATGCTAGTGACAAGAGTCATTTAATTCCTCACGTTTCCATTTTATCTCAAGCAGCCATTTGCAGGCTGTCAGCATTTCTGTACCTGGTCAATAACGGTTCCAACCTGGGGTGACTAGAGCGCGCAGATCAATTGAATGGCGTGACATTGACTCGTAAATGTGTCTGCTTTCCAGTCGTGTCGAGAGCTGTAATTAAAAGTTAAGGACTAAAGGGCCATTGCATTTTGATTATAGCACAAGTGAAGCACCTTCTGAACTGGCGGTCTGGGGGATGGAAGAGTTGCCGACAGTTCCTCCCACCTGCAGACACCCTCAGGGTTCAGGGTCTCGTGACTCATCAGGGGAGAGTAATGGAACCAGCGTTAGCCTGCATCCTCAATCTCTGAGACTTAAGTGACAGTGGTTCAGTCTCTCCTGCATTCTGTGGCATATCCATTGCCTTCCTCACAGGCATACATTCCTGTGGACATCTCCCATTTCCATATATTTTTTTCCTGATGAATTTACGACTCAATTCTGTCAAAACCGTCCACTTACATTAATGTGTTGCATAATGTCCACATGTGTACATCAAGAAAGTCCTGTATTCTTTCTGTTAATTGCAGGAATTTCTTTTTTAAAAATATTTTCTATTTCATTTATTTATTTGAGAGACAGAAAGAGGCAGAGACAGACAGAGAGAGAATGGGCACGCCAGGGCCTCCAGCCACTGCAAACGAACTCCAGACGCATGCGCCCCCTTGTGCATCTGGCTTACGTGGGTCCTGGAGAATTAAACCGGGATCCTTTGGCTTTGCAGGCAAATGCTTTAACCACTAAGCCATCTCTCCAGCCCTAGCAGGAATTTCTATGGGAGAAAGTGCTATTCAAGCATATTCTTACCAAAACAAACCAAATAAGACAAGCAAAGAAGACAAACAAAGGAATTAAGTAGAAGCAAAAGCAGTTCAAGAAAGCCGAAGGAATAAAAGGCAGGAAGTTGATTTGGGGGCTCATGGACAAGGAAGGAGGAGTAATCTAAGAATTACATGTGCGTTAGAGAATAAGGAATCCTGCATCAAGAAGTCGGCACCAAATACCCACGAGAAAGGACAAAGGATGGGGCGGCTACTTAGCAGAAATTCTGATGCCTTTGATTTGACCTGAGCCAGATGAGCTCAACACCTGAGAGCGCTTGAAACCTGGTGCTGTGGACAGTCAGTCTAGCGTAGCTGGTGAGCTCTAAGCCAAAATAAAAAGACAGCCTGGGATACACCAGACCCTACCTCACAAAATAATACTTAGCCAGGCGTGGTGGTGCACGCCTTTAATCCCAGCACTTGGGAGGCAGAGGTAGGAGGATCACTGTGAGTTTGAGGCCACCCAGAGACTACAGAGTGAATAGTGAATTCCAGGTCGGCCTGAGCCGGAGTAAGACCCTACCTCGAAACACACACACACACACACACACACACACACACACGCACGCGCGCGCGCGCGCGTGCACCCAAAAACCAAAACCCAAAAGACAATACTTAAAAGGACAGCACATTTCTTCTCTTTTTCTTTTTGGTTTTTCAAAGTAGGGTTTCACTCTAGCTCAGGCTGACCTGGTATTCACTATGTAGTCTCAGGGTGGCCTCAAATTCACAGTGATCCTCCTACCTCTGCCTCCCAGGTACTGGGATTAAAGGCGTGCGCCACCATGCCAGGCTTTAGGACAGCACATTTCTGAGGAATAACACTGAAGTTGTCTTCTGACTTTCTCACTCATATGCACATACACCTGCACACACATGTAACCCCCCATGAATATGCTTACACGTATGCACACACATAAGAAGAAGCTGGAGGAAAATGCATTTTAAACCAGCAGTACCAGGTGAGCTCCTTCTTTTCCCTGTAGAAGCCTGTCCTTGGAGGGCCTCAGGATGTATTTTTAAATTGATATTTAGCTTTGCTCCTTTTTTTTTTTTTTTTTGGTTTTTCGAGGTAGGGTCTCATTCTAGTCCAGGCTGACCTGGAATTCACTATGTAGTCTCAGGGTGGCCTGGAACTCATGGTGATCCTCCTACCTCTGCCTCCCGAGTGCTGGGATTAAAGGCGTGCGCCACCACGCCCGGCTAGCTTTGCTCTTTTTTAAGACAATATTTCTCAAACTGCACCACGCATCAGAATGCCCAGGAGACTTGCAAAAGCACCAGTCGATCCCTCCTTGAAAAGTCTCTGATTTAAGAGGTCAGGAGAACACCCGAGAAGTTGTATTTCTGAAATGTTCCCCGAGGAGGCTGACACTGTTGGCCCCGAGGCCACGCTTTGATATTGACACACGTTTGTTTCCCAAACCAGAGCGAACATCAGGACACCCGAGGAAATGCACTGAAGCCATCCGTCTCTGGGAATCTCCTCTGGAGATTATGAGATAGGAGGTCTGGGTTTGGGGATCACCTCACAAGACGCGCTATGACACTCTAGTACGACTCTGTTCACACAGTGAGTGTTGTATTCATGGACTGCTAAACTTCTGAGTTTAGAAGAGCTCTGGTTTAGCTTTCAAAACTCAAATATGAGACGGCTCAGTTGGTAAAATGTCTGCCCCCCTCCACAAGGACCAGAGTTTGAATCCCCAGTACACAGGTAAAAAATGCCAGACATGGCACGTACCTGCAGCCCCTGTGCTGGGGAGATGGACACAGGAGGACTGATGAGGCTTTCTCAGTGCCTAGTCTAGTTGAATCAGGTGAGTGTTCCAGGCTCAGAAAGAGAACCTTATCAAAAATAAGGGAGAGGGGACTGGAGAGATGGCTTAGTGGTTAAGGCACTTGCCTGTGAAGTCTAAGGACCCGGTTCGATTCCCCAGTACCCACATAAAACCAGATGCACAAGGTGGTGCATGCATCTGGAGTTTGTTTGCAGTGGCTGGAGGCCCTGGTGAGTCCATTCAATCTCTCCTTCTCTAATACATAAATGAATAAATAAACTTAAAAAAATTAAGGTAGAGAATGTGGAAGACAATACCAAAGCTTCTGGCCTCCATACACAATACATGTGCACCCACACATGCACACATACAAAAACACATGCACACTCACCACACATGTGAAAAAAATAAGGAAATTCAAATGACACAATGGTTAGGTAGGTGAGTTGTATTATATTAGGCTGGATTCTCTGGAATAACACACACACATGTAGAATGTACCATATATGTATGTATATGGTCATATAGGGCTTATTAGATTGGCTTACTTAATGGGGCTGGGTAGCCCAAGTCATCTGCATGGGAAAGGCCGAGAACTCAGCAGCCGCTCCGTCCGCGAGGCTGGGCGCGGCATTGCATCGAAAGCTTGGCCCTATCCCGAGAGTTGAGGGCACGTGGAAAGAGGTCAGAGGCTTTCTCTTCTGACCTCTTTCCATCTGGGCCACCTGTTAGTAGGTGCCCACTGTGAGGGCACATCTTCCCTTCAGTGAAACCTCTCTGGAAAGGCCCAGAAGTATCTCTTAGGTGATTCTAAATCCATCGAGTTGACAGTGATGGTTAGCCATCACGTATGGAACATTAAAAAAAAAATTTAAAAAAACATTTTATTTATTTATTTATCAGAGAGAGAGGGGGGAGAGAGAGAGAGATAGGAGAGAGAGAGAGAGAGAGGAGAGACAGAGAGAGAGAGAATGGGTGCAGGCCAGGGCCTCCAGCCACTGTAAATGAACTCCAGATGCTTGTGCTCCCTCGGGCATCTGGCTTTCGTGGGTCCTGGGGAATTGAACCAGGATCCTTTGGCTTTGCAGGCAAATGCCTTAACTGCTAATCCATCTCTCCAGCCCACGTATGGAATGTTTTTATCATGGTCCCCAGAAATGAGAGGAAATAGCACTTGATGAGGTGAAGAGCAGGAGGCTGCCTCTGCGGATGGGGTCTGAGCTGGGGGCTGGGGGTGGGGAGACAGCATTTGCCTCTGGACTTTGGACTGGCAGCTGAAGAATACTGGTCCAATGCAATTGGCATTTTACTTCTTGAACAAAATGGCATTTTATGTTTCCATTCAAATCTTCAATTGCTGAAAAACTGGTTAAAGTTAAGGGATTGATCCTTTTGTTCAAAAATTGGAACATAATGGTAAAAATCGTTTTCGTAATGACAAAAATGCCAGGCTGTGCTGAACGCTGCGCAAAGCTTTTAATTTAAAATTTTGTTTCTTGCTGTGTGAGGCTCCGACACACGTTTTTAGCAGCATAATCATCTGCTGGCTGTTTGCAGGGCGGGGGAGCAGACTGTACTGTGCATGCTCCTGTCAGCCCAGATTCAGGGACGAGACTCAGGTTCACCTGAGCTACCCGGATCTAGGCAGGCGCTGCCCGGAACAGCATCGGACACAGCGTATTCAAGTGTCCATTTTTCATGGGAATGAGTACCGTGAATGGTGCAGTGGACAGACGTGGATCTGGGGCAGAGAAGCCAATGCCACGCAGTGTCTGCTGGTCCTCGGAGTGACCTTGAGGGAACTATGGTTACCTCTTTAGACGGGTTCTCTCTTGGTAAAAGGGATGAGGCTTGGCTGCTGTCAGATGATTCTTAAATGAGAGCGCTTTGCAGCCCGGAGGAATTGGGCCCACTCGTGGAAGGGTTCATGTGTTCCTTAGTAGACAAGCAAGATGCATGTCTTGAGGTCTGGAAGCCTGTGTCTCATGTAGCATGTGTATTCTGCACACTGCTGTTGAACAGGGACAGAGAATGAAGTCAGAGAAGGAAACTGTATTGATTTAAAACATGTAAATCATAGAACAGAGCTTGATGCTAGGTAAGAAATGAACTAAGGATTTTTTTGTTTCTTTCTTTATTTATTTGAGAGCGACAGAGAGAGAAAGAAACAGATAGAGAGAGAGAGAATGGGTGCACCAGGGCCTCCAGCCACTGCAAACGAACTCCAGATGCATGTGACACCTTGTGCATCTGGTTTATGTGGGACCTGGAGAATTGAGCCTCGAACCAGCGTCCTTAGGCTTCACAGGCAAGTGCTTAACCGCTAAGCCATCTCTCCAGCCCCCAAGGATGTTTTATAGAAGGGCTCATCATTGTGTTCATTGACTAGATGTGTCTAAGTAAAGAAGCTTTACCAATTAATCCTATGACTAGATCTCTAGTCACAATATAACTCTACTGTTGCCTTATTAGAAAAACTCAGAGTCTTAATGGAATTTCAAACCTACATATATTTATCCATGTAAGAAAAGTTCTCATTTAAACTGTACTAATTATCAATGCAGACTAGAAAAAGAATATGATGTAACTTCTGTGTTGATATCTCTGTGGCCCACCCACAAATGCTCCTTGCCGGCTGGTCTCCCTAGGCGCTGAGGGTTATGTAAGAGTTAAATTATCAGCATGTGACCTCCCCTGCAGCTGGAGGGCTGCACGTTTGGAAGGGTAGGCAGGTGCTGAGACAGAAAGGTAGATATTTTTGCATAAGCAAGGAGCACAGGCTTGAAGTGTTCCATCTTTGGCAATGCCATTTTCATATAGGGTTGGCTTATTAAATCCCATTGACGAGGGATTCTACCCTGTTTCCAGAGTCAGCTCTCGTGAGCTTAAACATCATGTGACAACTTACTAATGTAATTTCTAGTACGGGGTCTCTACCCAAATGAAAGACAAGGACTGATTATCCATGTTTTCCTGAGTTTTGAGCCAGAGGTGATAGAAAATTGGTCAGAATGTGACCCAGCTCATTTGGCTCTTGACCTGCTCCAAACTCCTCAGGTAAACAGGAAACCTGCTCCTTTAACTCCACACACGCCATGCTCTTAGCTAGAAGCCCAAGAGTTTGCCATCACTTCATAGTTCATCCAGCCCAGGCCACTGTAGGCTCTGGAGAAATATCCTCGGTGTGACGTCTTTGAGCTGTAAATGTCCTTCCTCCACAACATGGGACTCTGCTTGTCAACAAGCAGATTTGTTCTCTTGCCCACAGCTTCGTTTCCCTTCCCATGGGCTATGCCCAGGCTGTCCCGATTCCCAGTCCCCTATCAGAGCACCTCTGACAATGCCTGTCTTTTTGTCTTTATATCAGGATCCGTGTTTTGCTTTATTTAACCTTTCTCATTTTCCCTTCTGCTGCCACTGTCTGCCCCCAGCATGAGGTGACCGTCATTATTTTATGCCATTAGCTTCACCAGTTTAGTCTTTGTAGCTCATTGAGTTTTTTTTTTTTTCTTTCTTTCTGAGTTCTCTCTTCTGTTTGAAATCTACGCAGAAAACTCTGGAAACAGATTTTATGACACGAGTTGGGATTTGAGGTTCTCCATGACCTGCTACAAATGACCACTTCTCCAACTGCATTTCCCAATTATTTCTCTTCTGTAGCACACAACGTGAGCTGTAATTTTTAAAAATTTTATTTATTTATTTATTTGAGAGAGAGAAAGAGCCAGAGAGAGAGAGGGAGAGAGAGAGAGTGGGCACGCCACGGCCTTCAGCCACTGTAAACGAACTCCAGATGCATGCGCCCCCTTGTGCATCTGGCTTATGTAGGTCCTGGAGAATAGAACTGGGATCTTTTGGCTTTGCAGGCAAACGCCTTAACCGCTAAGCCATCTCTGCAGCCCCGTGAGCTGTAATTTTATTGGTCTTACTAATGCTGTGAAGATGTCTTCATTTGGTGGTCCCTGCCAAGTTGACATTTTCCCCACCTTTCCATCTTACCTAAAGTCTGCCTCCATAGCAGACAGATCTCCCAAGAGTCCTTTACTGTCTCTTGTTTAGGTGTGTGTGTCTTGGTGTGTGTGTGTGTGTGTGTGTGTGTGCAGGCATGTTTGCATGTGTGTGGGCACACATCTGTGCATGTACACATGTATGTGTGAAGGCGAGAGGACCTCGGGTCCTGTGCTGTCCACTTACGTGGAGACAGGGTGTCTCTTTGGCTTGAAGCCCACCAGTTCATGTTAGGCTGTCTGGCCAGTGAGCGACAGGGCTCCTCTTGTCTGACTCGCCAGTGCTTAGATTATAAGCAAACGCCACCAAACGTGGCTTCTTTATGTAGGCACTGAGGTGGAGCTCAGGATATTGTGCTAGTGAGACAAGCCCTTTACTGCCTGATTTTTCTCCTCAGACCCCTCTCTCACTTCTTGAACAGTTAGTGTTGGTGACAAACCATTCAGCCATGCAGTGTGTGTGTGTGTGCGTGTGTGTGTGCACAACCTTCCCTGTGGAGTGTAAGCCCGGAGTCCACAGTCTTCATCTTCATTAGGCATTGTGCTTTATGAAGAGAAGTGCTGATAGCAACGAGGGTCCGCAGTGAGAGAGTTGCAATGCTAAGGACCTTTCTAAAGTGACAGCTCAGTGACCTGTTGTAGAAGGTTCCGGATAAGACACAGAGGCTCTGGGAGGATCTGTGGTAAGTGTGGAGCCGAGGGGAGCAGCATGGGCAGGCAGGTCTGAGTGCTCACAGTCGGGGGAGAACACCGTGCAGGTGGATTGAGGAATGCACGCTGCTCTAAAGCAATCCCACTGTGTCTGGCACCTTGATGGAGTAGTCTGGGCTCTTCCCCACAAAGGAGGTGGCCTTAAGAATCAGATTGACTAGGCTGGAGAGTTGGCTTAGCGGTTAAGGCACCTGCCTGCTAAGCCTAAGAACGCTGGTTCCAATCTCCAGGTCCCACATTCAGCCAGATGCAAAGTGACGCAAGGGCGCAATGCCGCACTTGACCACAAGGGGGCGCACGCATCTGGATTTCGTTTACAGCAGCTGAGAGACTGCTGGCGCACCCATTCTCTATCTGTCTCCCTCTCCCGCTCTGTCTCTCTCTGTGTCTCTCTCCAAAAATAAATAAAATCAAATAAAAATAATTTAAAAAATCAGATTGACTGACCAAGTCTTTATAGAGTCAAATGATTTTTAATGCCATTGTCGTACCTAATGTAAGAGTACTACTTCATCAGAAACCTATGTGTTGGGCTGGGGAGATGGCTTAGTGGTTAAGGCACTTGCCTGTGAAGCCTAAGGACTCATGTTCAACTCTCCAGGTCCCATGTAAGCCAGATGCACAAAATGATGCAAGTGTGCAAGGTTGCACATGTGCACAAGGGGCACACACATCTGGAATCTGATTGCAGTGGCTGGAGGCCCTGGAATGCCAATTGTCTCTTCTCTCTCTTGCATTAAAAAAAAAAAAAAAAAAAAAAGCCAGTCTGCTGGGCTTGCCTCAAAACAAAAACGAAAACAAAACCAAGCAAAACCCCCAATGTGTCAGAATCAGCAGGGCCCTTTGACTGAGACCAGTTCATTCTCGTGTACAGCAAACAACTGTGGCTTGATATTTTGTTTGTGTTTTATCTATCACAGGCATGTTGATTGGTTGCTTATATTTTATGTCTCACCTGTCAATCACAGGTTGTCATGACAAGGAAGAATGCTTGATTCCTGCTATTTCTTCACTAAAATTATTTTCTCAAAGGCAAAAGCACAGAGCTCTGATTTTCCTTTTTTTTAAAAAAATGTTTTTTTAAATTATTTTATTTATTTTTGAAGAGAGACACAGAGAGAAACAGATAGAGAGGGAGAGGAAGACAGATAGAGATGGGTGCGCGAGCAGTGTCTCAGCTGCTGCGAACGAAATCCAGATGCGTGCGCCCCCTCGTGGGCAAGTGCGGCATTGCACCCTTGCATCACTTTGCACCTGGCTAAACGTGGGACCTGGAGATTGGAACCGCTGGAGATTGGAACCAGTGTTCTTAGGCTTAGCAGGCAGGCACCTTAACCGCCAAGCCATCTCTCCAGCCCCGATTTTCCTTTTGAACTTGATGCGTTCTGGAATTTTTTAAAGCTTACTTTCCCGATTCAAAGATGATTTGAATTTAAAGGGCCAGACAATTTAATTAAGTGGCTGTTGATGAATGCTGCCTGCTCCCCAGCCCCATCTACTCCTTCCCTTCCGTGTGTCTTTGTTACGAGCCTCTTGCCTTTCCCTCAGTTAACCAATGAGTGTGCGTGACGATAGTCTGTTTTGTGGGTGAGTTATTTTAATGGCTTTCTGCCTATGAGCAAGATTGATACTGTAAAATTGCTTTTCCTTTTTTTAAAAAAAGAGAGCTGGCAGAGCAGAAATTTTAAGCTTATCACTTTGTTTCTGAAAATGTAGTAGGAATAAACAAGATGGCTAGTTTGACATGTAATTAATAGTCCATAGGTTAGAAAGAAATGCTTGAGTTGATGATTACAAAGAACTCAGATGCCCTAACATGCAGTCCACTGTTGGAGCTTCTGCATTTTACAGGAAACAGAACCACTGGTGTGTATGCATGAGTGCGTGTGCGTGCGTGCGTGCGTATGTGTGTGTGTGTGTGTGTGTGTGTGTGTGTACAGGGACGGAGAAGGAGATAAAGAGAAGGAGAGAGATTTATTGTGGAAATGTTCTCACGCAATCCTAGGAGTCTTTCAATCTGCAATCTGTACCCTAGAAATCCAGAAACACCAGGGTTGTAATTCAGTCCTGGCTTTAGGCTCCAAGAAGACTCAAGGTGGGAGCAGAAGTCATGCTGGTGCGAGTCCTAGACTTCAACATCCTTCAACCAATCTGGGGCGCCCATGTCTCAAGGAAGCAGGACACGAGGGACCTGTCAGAACTGGGGGTGAGGGTGAATTTGGCCACCCTTTGGTTTTTGTTCTTCTCAAGCTCCCTGAAGGTTGGAAGATGTCTGTTCACACTGGTGTGTGTGTGGGGGGGTGGGGTGGGGGGAGATCTTTTTCACTCAGTGTCCTGACTTGAATGCTGTGGACAAATACCTGATGATAAGAAGCAACTTGAGTGATCAATACACTTTTGGGGTCCTTTAGTTTCCCTCTCAGGGAGACACTCTCTGACTGCCATATGTCGACACCTCCATTCAGCCAGAAGCACTTCAAGACTGACCGGTTGCCATCCTCCTTCCTCTAAGACCAGTGAGACTGTCTTCTCCAGAGAATGGAGAATGAGAGGGGGCAGGCAGGTAGGGGGACTGGGCCCCTGAAAGTGAAAAAGACAGGAAACTCTGCCCTTGCTAGAAACCAAGGATGATCTGAATTCTTATCTCTTGCCTATTTCCCTATCCCTCTTTTTCCACAAACAACCTGGACCCCTCCTGGGAGGGAGGTCTCTCATAGGATTTAAACATTGTGGTTGGTCAAGTTTAGCCCACTGGAGCTTGGCGTCAGGGCTAGCCTCTTCCTGAGATAACTCCTAGCCCTAACCAATCAGCTGTTCCTCTGGTTCACCTGAGCCAGAAGGTAAGGCCCACCACCATAAGGTTAGAACTACCTTTGCAAGGGGAGGGCAGGCTCTCTGAGCTGCGAGACCACTTGGGAACTCCCAGCTGTTGATGAGTTTTCTCTCAGCTAGGCCGAGCTGAGGAGGAGGGCCCCCAGCCCTTAATCTCCACATGGGCTCTTTGCCCCTCCAGCTCCCCAGTGGGCAGGGGCCCTTTGAACTTTCCTTTCTCTCTTTTCTTTCCATGGCTTTCCCAGGCCCTCCATGTGGGATCTCTAGGTATGTGGGTGCCTTTCCGTGGATCTGTACTTCCCTCAATAAATATAATAATTTCATAATTAAAAAATATTGGGTTCACATGATGTCAGACCGTTTCATCCATCCCACACTATTGATTGCCTCAAAAAATTCCCTTAGCCACTATTTTCCCCTTACATAATTTAAGATTTAAAATTTTTTTAATTTATTTATTAGAGACAGAGAAAGGGAGAGAGAGACACAGAGAGAAAGTGAGAATGGGCACACCAGGGCCTCTAGCCACTGTAAACGAACTCCAGACGCGTGCACCACCATGTGCATCTGGCTTATGTGGGACCTGGAGAATCGAACCGGGGTCCATAGGCTTCACAGGCATGTGCCTTAACCACTAAGCCATCTCTCTATCCCCCTTACATAATTTAAGTAAAGATTGTAACTTTTACAAATACCTTTTATAGTCAAGTTATGACTTATGACAAAAATATGTGGTTTCCCTACAATATTTTTGTGGCTTAACCCTTTTCTGTGCATACATTAATGCAGAGTCACAATTAATTAGCCATTAGGCACATAGCACTGGTACAGACACAGCATAAAAGCCCAGGGTGACCCATGAGTCATTGAGAACCTGCGGACAAGACTAGAAAAGCAAAAAAGATATGTTTTTTTTTTTTTAAGGTAGAATTTATGTAATGTTTTCTGTTTGTCTAATTTGAAAGTAAACATTTGACTAATTATAAATAATTAATAAAATGTCAAGTTCTCAAAGTTGAATACAAGTAGAGTAAAACCAGAAATAAATTGAGAACTGGCATTTGAATATGATGCATAGCATTTCATTTCTGAAATTTTTGCAGCATACTTAGAATATTTCTACTTAAAAGGAATAATAGCATAGCTATCCATTGAAATCAATTTTTATATGGCTTTTCATAAATCATGTAAAAAACCCTATATTTCAATGATCTCCGGATAATCAGTTAGCTACACATTTCAAAGATCAACTTGTGTCCTCTCTAGCACCCAGATCCTGCTGCTGCTGATGGATTTGCACTATTTTAAAGAAACCCAAACCCAGCAGCATTCGGAAATGTTGGCGATGAATATGAATTTGTAGCATCTGGTCGCAGCTTATGGCTTGGGACATCTGCTGTATTGTACTCAGCCTGCAGGAGTGGGGACTGGTGTGTCATAAGTGGTTTTCTTGATTTCTTACCAAGCAGGTAACACTGGAGAGGGGGAATCTTCATGGACAGTCATCTGAGAATGCGGAACACGACTTGATTTACTCTCCAACAGAATCAGAGGTCGTTCATTCTAAGCTAAATATGAGTGACTGCGACCCAGGATCACAGGTGTAGGTTGTGCCTAATGACCTGATCCACTATGGATGCAGTTATATGAGCTCTCATTAGTGACAGAACAAAAGAAAGTCATAAATCAATGAATTTGTCAGATACGTTTCTGGGGACCACAGCTAGGCAGGTTACACAGCAAGGCAGGGGAAACTGCTATAGTTTTCAGATAGTGTCTAATGATGCTCTCTGTTTTTCTGTTGATGGACAGTCTACTAAATTAATTCATTTCAAAAGGTTAGTTGATAGTGAACAGGATTTGAGGTCAGATACAGAGACGGAAAATCAAGGGTTAATAAGGCTATCTAAGATGATTTGGCTTTGGGCCCACAACATTTCAACACTCCCTAATCACCATGTTCTAAGTGCTCATCAGCCTTGTAGAATCTCAACATGGGCGTGGCTTTAAAAATATTTTATCCATCTTGGGCTGGAGAGATGGCTTAGGGGTTAAAGCGCCTGCCTCCTAACCCTAAGGACGCTGGTTCCAATCTCCAGCGGTTCCAATCTCCAGGTCCCACGTTTAGCCAGATGCAAAGTGATGCAAGGGCGCAATGCCGCACTTGACCACAAGGGGGGGCACGCATCTGGATTTCGTTCGCAGCAGCTGAGACACTGCTGGTGCGCCCATTCTCTGTCTTCCTTTCCCTCTCTCTCTCCCTCTCTCTCTGTCTCTCTCTCTGTGTCTTTCTCTGTGTGTCTCTCTCCAAAAAAATAATAAAAAATAAAAAATAAAAAGTTAAAAAAGATATTTTATCCATCTCATTCAGGTGGGTTAAATATGGACTCCCATCTTCCCCTGAGAGCCTTTGTTAACCTGAGGAGTGAATGGGCATTCCCACAGGAAGAATGGTAAGGATTTTCTTTTGGGAGAACTTTTAGTTTGTAGCACTCTCACTCCAGCTCAGGCTGACCTGGAATTCAATATGTAGCCAAGGCTGGCGTTGAACTCACAGCGATCCTTCTACCTCAGCCTCTCACTCTGGCTCACGCTGACCTGGAATTCACAATGTAGTCTCAGGGTGGCCTCGAGCTCACGGTGATCCTTCTACCTCTGCCTCCAAAGTGCTGGGATTAAAGGCGTGTGCCACCGTGCCCAGCTTGGTAGAACCTTTAACAAGAACCTGTAGGTGTCATGAAAAGACAAAAGAGATCCTACTTACAAAGATGGAAAAGGTTAGCCCCCGTGGGGATTTGCATCCTTGAACCGCATAGCAAGGCATTCACTCATGCCTCAGGCAGCCCTCAGACTCTACCTTTTGTTCTTTCAGAGCATGGCAACAAAGGTTTGGCTTCTGTCAGATGTGTTTGTGGTCTGGCCTCTCTTTCTGGATCGATTTATAGACTGGAAAAGAGATGGAGACCCTAGGATTTACAAGTCAGGCTTCCTTGCTAGTTAGTAACCTCCAACAGATTCTTTGGCCTCAGCTCTTATTTATTTATTTATTTATTTATTTATTTATTTATTTATTTATTTATTTTGGTTTTTCAAGGTAGGGTCTCACTCTGGCCCAGGCTGACCTGGAATTAACTATGTAGTCTCAGGGTGGCCTCGAACTCACGGCGATCCTCCTGCCCCTGCCTCCCGAGTGCTGGGATTAAAGGATTGTGCCACCATGCCCGGCTCTCAGCTCTTATTTTTAAGAATCCTATTTCAAGGCATGGTTAGGTCCAAAGGCAATGATCTTAAAAAGACTTTGCTTATCATGGAGCAGGGTTAAATGTACAGGCAAATGGAGGTCCTGCCCAGTGGACATTCTTCGCTACTGTGAAAGAATAATAAATGAACACAAAGCCACCAGCAGAGTAAACAGCTCTGAGGACCTAGAAATGCTTCAGTTGTGTGCTCGCTGTATCCAGAGCACTGGGGTAAAGTCACTGTGTGTCGCCTATGTCCTTACTGGATAAGAAAACACATGTATACAATCCCGAGGACCATGTCAAATGCTTCTTCCATTCTTTTAACTATTATTATTATTGTTATTATTATTTTTGGTTTTTCTTTTTGAGGTTGGGTCTCACTCTAGCCCAGGCTGACCTGGAATTCACTATGTAGTCTCAGGGTGGCCTTGAACTCATGGCGATCCTCCTACCTCTGCCTTCTTCTGAGTGCTGGAATTAAAAGCATGCACCACTATACTTGGCTCTTTTTAAAGATGATTTATTTATTTAGTTTTGAGAGAGAGAGAGAGAAAGAAAGAGAAAGAGAGGAAGAGAGAGAGTATGGGCATGCTAGGGTCTCTAGCCACTGCAAATGAACTCCAGATGCATGTGCCACCTTGTGTATCTGGCTTAAATGGGTCATGGGGAATCGAACCTGGGTCCTTAGTCTTCACAGGCAAGCACCTTAACCACTAAGCCATCTTGCCAGCCTCTTCCATTCTTAATTCAACCTTGACTGAAATCACGAATAACCCCTTCTGCCTACTTCCTTGTTTTCTTATATGTGTTGCGTGTGTACTACAGACTGGATACTTGGGCTAGGATGACAGCAGTGAACAGAAACAAGGTCCTAGCTTCATGGACTTGGATGACAGGTAAGAGTGCTGGTAAAGGGTTGAGCGGATGTCTGAACAGACACCAAGTATCAAGACATTGCTCCAAGTCCAGGGGTAGTGAGGACCTCGTTGGATATTTCTAGGAAGAGCATTCCAGACAAAGTGAAGGGAGGTGCCCATGCCCTGAGGATGGAGTATACCTGACATATTTAAAGAGCCACAGCGAACAAAGGGCAGTGTTGGTAGAGCAGGTCCAAGCGGGCACAGCACAGGGACACAGGAGGGCACAGCCAAGGGCAGATCGGAAGTCTTTGCTAATGGACTCAGCTTCCCTCATGCCAGTGGGGGGTTAGCATGGGTAAGAGACTCAAAGGAGTACATGCTGGGATTTTAGAAGACGGTGTCCGTGATTTGGTAGAATAACTTCTCTTTATAAATCATTGCAGATTGAGTACAGGGCTTACTTCTAATTATGATTTGTTTCTATAGTGTGAGATGTAAGAAGGCAAGTCGAACTTTTCACTTGTCACAAAAGAGCTCGCATCGCACCTCTAGGAATTGCGCCCCTTGGGACGAGACCTGGAGAGAGTGTGTGTTTAGAATGAGCTAGTTCTGTGCTCATCATGGCCTTCTAGCTCCTCCTACCTATTCTAACACTTCATTTGGGCATACGTTAAATCGTGTACACAGCAATTTAGGAATTTAGTGCTGGTTTGAATCTTTTGTTAGCAATAAATTTTAAAATGAGCTAATTTGCTGTTGACCATTGTGATTACAGTAATCACCCCAGTGGAGTGTGTGTGGGGAGATAAAGCGAGTGAACGCTCCCAGGGCTGATCATTCCATTTTCTTCTATGAATAGCTAATGCCCACATCCCAGGAGGACCGTTGTCTGAATACGCACTCGCCTTTTCCTTGATGGCTCTTGAAGATTTAAGCTGGACTAGGCATGTTGGTTTATATAAATGGAGACATAAATAAGGCAAAGAGCCAGTCTAATTTGATTGTTTGGGAGAATAAAAGTCTATTTTTTATAGTTTGCCATTTCCCAGTCTTTTAATGTGTTTTCCTTGTGCAACAAGAAGAAACTTCATTGAATTTTATTTATGATTAATTATTTGGTATTGTTTTTTATTACATTTTCACAGGCTGTCTTGAGGTTTAAGGGCTTTTTTTTTTTTTTTTTTTTTTTAACTATGCATTTTACAATCATGTGGTGGACTTGTAAATGGAAAACTTTGGGTGGGTTTTGGAGCAGAGGGAAGACCTGACTTGCCTAACAATGCCCCGAGCACGGCAGGTCCTCTGCTCATGGTGTGAGGCAGGGTAGTCTACTTTGCAAAGATGATTTGAATGCCTTTTCCTCCAAAGGTCAAAGTGACCAGCTGTCCCAATTTGTCCATCCATCCATCTGTCCATCTTCTTGCATGTCACTCCTAAGATAAACAACATGAATCACAGCCTGTAGTTCTGGGGCCTGGAGACAAGCCCAGCTCTTCAAGTCCTCATGAGAATAAAGCTGCAGTTGACCAATGGAGCCAACCAGAGAGGGGAAGTTAACACGTCCTCATTAAGGGAGGCGCTGACCTTGTCTCCTTTCACACCTGTTCTTGGACATGCTCCATGTTCATATGTATCACACCTCCCTGTAATCTCCTCCCGTGCATGCTAAGGACAGCCGTTGTGTGACATTCAGAGAGTGCCACACATCTGTCTCAGTACATGTGGATGAACACACACACACACACACACACACACACACACATACACAGACACAGAAATGCCGTGAAATCATTCTCTTTTGTATTTCTGCACACATGTCATTGCCAGTGGAGTTGAAGAAGATTAGAAAAAAGCCCACAAAACAATAACAGGTCATTGTAAGTCCAGAGACTAGCAGGAGAAACTGAGGCTGCTTGGTGTTGTCGAGGGATACCTTGAGTCTGGATAGAGTGTGTTAAAGGCTTTTAAATCTTTATGGAAGAGAGGTGCTTCAGAATACTTCTAAATTCCAGGAAAAGCTATTGTCAAGGCCAATAGACTAGAATAATTACTATGTGGAAAGGAATAAAGAGATAAGTGTATGAATTCATTATAAAGATATAGTGCTATGATTAGATCCCCCTTCCTGGCCTACATGTCTTGTCTCTTCAGGGCTCTCCTTTTTTTTTTTTTTTTT
>PVKW010039799.1:0-18977 GCA_004027895.1 Orientallactaga bullata
TTTGAATATATGTCCCCCAATATATTCAGTGGTTTATTACTTACAGTTTGCATCTGCAATCACCTTGCTAGAGGCAAGGTCACTGGGGGCCTGGTCTTAAGGTGTGGTGATGGTTTGAGATTCCATTGTAAAGATATGCAAATGTGCCTAGCAGGAGTTCCTGAAGTGTGCTGTGTGACCTTTTGGCTGTTAGTTTTTGTTCTGTGTGCTGTGGTGGCTGGTTGGCTTTTGTGCTCTCTGCCTGGCCTTGTGAGAGCAGGCCGCTTCTCTTGCCATTATGAAACTTCCCCTAGATCTGTAAGCTTCAATAAATAATATCCCTTCCTCCATAACTGTGCCTGGTCTGAAAGTTCATCTCAACGAACCTGAAGCTGTCTGCAACAATAGGTGATAACTGAGTAAGTATTAAAACTGTTATCCTTAAGCTGATATGTGATAGGGGTCCTGATATTGACAACATGGAAGTCTTATTGAATGAATACTGGTAAATTTAGACTAAAGGAAACTGGAAATGAGTTATTTGTGTGGCTTGGGACATGGCTCAGCAGTTAAAGATATTTGCTTTCAAAGTAGGTCAGTCCAGGTTCAATTCCCCAGAGCTGAAGGCCAAAAGCAGAATCTACCATTCATTTGCAGGGGCAAAAGAATGTGAATCTTAGTGTTCCCACACAACCCTACGCTGCCTCTGCATTTCTGCTGTCTCCTGACACTCTTGTTTATACCTTTTGCTTCTAAAACACTTCAGGATATTGATTCTCTTCCTAAATCCCTGAATATTAAACAAAACATCTCTATTGTAGATTGCTTTCACTTCTTCCCACTTCCAGAGATAAATATTAGTCCTAGAGCTTTATTATTTTTCTTACATTCATTTACTCTTCATGCTGCTTCCTGCAATTTATGCAGTCCATTTTCCTAAGTAATTTTAGTATTTACTGAACAAGTCTCCCCGAATATAAGTTTTCGTCTCTCTTCTCTAACGTGTTTAGATGAATTCCTCAATAAAAACTCATATTCTTCCTCAAAACCTCAAGATGATTGTTTGGACCTGATAACACAGTAATGGCAGAAATGGTGTGTTTTGTCGTGTATATTCAGCATGTAGATCATAAAGGCACAGAAATGGCGTGCTTTGTCGTGTATATTCAGCATGTAGATCATAAAGGCACAGAAATGGTGTGTTTTGGCTTGGATATTCAGCATGCAGAGCATGGAGAGGATACAATAAATGCTTACGTAATATATAATGGAGGAATAGGATACACATTTGTTCAGGAAATGTGAAATTACTATGAATAATCAATTTTCTCTTAAACTGGACACAGGAGCTGCATATATGATATGAGCACTGGTCTAAATAAAATTGTGTGAAAAACATCTTACAAAATTATTTATTTTTTGAGCATATTGAGGAAAATCACCGGAAATAGTTCAGATGTGTGTGGGGACACACTTTTGGGTATATGAGTCAGGAAAATTTCCACAATTTTGAGGCCAGAATGGGCAAACATGTTGATTTCAAGGCTAGATTGCAATACATGCTGAGAACCTGTTTCAGAAATTAAAAACATTCAGATGGGCTGGAAAGACAGCTTTAGTGGATGAGGTACTTGCCTGTGAAGCCTCAGGACCCAGGTTTTATTCCCCGGTATCCACATAAGCCAGATGCACAAGGTGGTGCATGCCAATTCCCTCTCTCTCTCTCTCTCTCTCTCTCTCTCTCTGTCTCTTTCAAATAATAAAATAATTAATAACTAAAAAAAAAATACATTAAGAGCCAGGCAGGGTGGTGCACACCTTTAATCCTAGCACTTGCAAGGCAGATGTAGAAGGATCATCATGACTCGGAGGCCACCCTGAGACTACATAGTGAATTACAGGTCATCCCTGGCAAGAGCAAGACCCTACCTCAAAAAAACAAAACAACAAAAAAATTAACATAATATTCTCAGTTAAAATGAAACTATCAGAATTCTGAAAGGAAAACTAGGATAAACAAAAGATTTCTAAAGAAAATTAAACAGTTTTTTACACTAGAGGAGTAAGTTACAATAGAAATTGAGAGAAAAAAATTAAATTGGATATGCTATTGCATACACACACACACTATAATATATATATATATATATATATATATATATATATATATATATATATATATATATACAAAGAGATGTTATACTCTAACTACTTTGACAAACAATCCAATGTTAATTTTATAGTAAGAAATAGATATACTTTTTTTTAAATGCAGGAAACATAGCCTATTTGTTCTTCATAAAACATACAGGAGAATGATTGGAATAACAGCTGCTGTGTGCTCTCTGAACTTTTCATTTCAAGATAGACAACATATATATATATATATATATATATATATATATATATATATATATATATATATATGTGAGATAAGAGGAAGTAAGGAGAAATAAGAGGAGGGGTAGAGGAAGAACAAGAAGAATAGAGGATTCATAAATGTCAATGATAGAAATACCTCTGTTATCGAACTAGTATTATCTCTGATAAATGTCTCTGTGAGTTTAGACTGCTGATATTATATAACTTAAGGGTCCAAAATGACCAATATTGTGTATTTTCTGAAAACACCACCAAGATTACAGTGGAATAAGTAATGGTAATAAACTTCATTTCATGTCTGTGGAATTTCAGTTTATAATTACATGCAATGAATATGGTCAATCATTTGTTACTTCATTTTTTCCACATGAATTTAACCTGTGAACCATATTAAGCAGAAGTAAGGGTGTACTATTTATTTAATTCTGACAAACCAAATGTATCTTATATTTACTAATTATTTATTTTAGAAAAAAGATAACTAAGTATATATGAGTGATTATTTGCTTAACAATTATGAACATTTGAGGTAAATGTGATATTAAATGGATATGGATTATAGTTCTTATGAAAGATGGAGGTAATTGAACCAATCTGTCAACTTAATCAGCTAAATTCAAAAGTTGAATTAACTAAAGCTGGCTATGTTCATTCTTACTATCAAATTGGTTTAGAGTGACTTTCAAAAAGTGTGTGTTATGAAAGAAGATATAATGTGTAAATCTTTTCAGTTTGTAATAATTCTTTAAAGTAAAAAGAACACAATAATTTTGACATAATTAAGACCATAGATATTTTAGATTTACAAATCCCTTGCTAGCTAGTGATAATAGACAATATAACATAAGGCACATTCAAAGAAAGTTCTGACATTATCGTGATACGTAGAACAGAAATAGGTCACTCTACCTCACTTCTGCCTCAGTTTCCTTCTCAGAAAGCAACCTTCTGGAAATCCATGTGAAGAAATGAATATCATTCTAGTATAAAATTTATCCAAATTAAATTTTTAAATGCTTTTAAAATTTTACAGGATATATATATGGCATAGTTTTAATATAAAATTTCTTATATTGTTTTAGGTTTAATATGTAATATTCATATATAAAGTATGTATATATCTGTATATGATATATAATATATGGTTTTATTCTATAATTTTAAATTTTAAAATGCATTTAACTTGGTAAAAAGTGCTTTCTGGGCTACAAATTTGTTCTGTTTTTTACACTTCATCTCTTCCATGGGATTGAGTTTCACTGCCTCCTTATATGAGAGCATTTAAAATTTATGAGTAATTGTATTTACTGAAGATCACATATATCAGTGGATATTATTTATTGTTTACATGTGTAGACAAAAAAAGAGAAACTACCCTTTCATTAGCTAGTTAGGAATATTTATATACTTGCCAGTCTTCATTTACTATTCTGAAATATGATCAGTATAAATGCAAAAACCCTAATTATTCTAATTGTTCTTTCTTACAGTATGTCCTTTGAATAGTAACTAAACACTATTTTTGTTTTGAGGTAGGGTCTCATTGTAGCCTAGGCTGGCCTGGAATTCACTTTGTATTCTCAGGGTGGCCTCGAACTCACAGCGATCCTTCTACCTCTGTCTCTCTAGTGCTGGGATTAAAGGCATGAACCACCATGCCCAGCTTAAGAGTAACTAAACATTTTTCATAGGAAATATTTTCTTAAGTTTATGAAAATGTCTATTAATACAGGTATTTTTATCAAAAGCCATTTCAGAGTGAATAATATTTTTATTAAAAAAAGGGACAGTATTTTTTCAGAAATTAGAGCAGTCTATTTTTCAATATTACAATGTGATTAAACATTATAGCATACATTAGAATTAACCAGAAATTACTAATATATTCCCTTACACACCTAAAAGTATATGATTTTCTAATTTAAAAAACAAAAACAAAAACAAAACTGCTCCTGAATTAGCTAATGGATCCACTCAGTGGAATGGAACTCATAGCGGGAACTGGGAAACAAGTCAGAATCATATCCAAAAAATGAGTTCTCTCTCCAATATCAAGCTCCCACCTATCTTGGGCTGCAAGAGGGCATATACCTATTAAATTCTATCTAAAGTAATAATGGTTGTCCCATTTATCTGGTGCTGACTTCACTCTCCATTGAAGAATTTCCTTCTCTTTTTCAGATGTATGCAAAACCTGAGGAAAAATCAGCCCATCACATCCCACCAGGGCCCCAGATTAAATTATAGAGTAACTGGGGAAATGAGCAAGAGGGGTGCTTTCTTGGTGAACCCAGTATCAGCACAAGGGTGAAGGAGATAGACACAAAGAACACTGAACTCCTACCAAATGAGAGATCCGGAGACACAGGGATCCCAAGACCTCATCACTGAAATAGACCTAAAACAAACCCAACATGGCTCAGGGAAATTTGCACAAGAGGGGACAGAAAGATTATTAGAGCCACAACTTGGGAAACCATGCACAGTGACATTGCCTCTTCCCCATAACTATTGATATCCCCATTAAGAACAATCCACAATCCATATGGGGATAACTGACATCGCCAACAAGGAGGGTCCCTTCAGAGGGGGGAGGACAGGGAGGAGGCTAAAGATGGTACCAATATGTGCTGCTTACATACTGAGTATGTACGTTTAACTAATAAAGAAAAAAAGAAAAGTAGGCAAGGATTCAAATAAATAAAATAGAATCTAATACTGTGGAGATGCTTCAGCAGTTAAGAATGTTTTACACCTACATATTAGGGTCCCTTGGGCCAGTGATTGCCAAATTTGACTTCACAGAATAAAAACTTTTGTAACCTAGTGGAAAGGAGAGGTAAAGACCAGAAGAAGATGGGGCTCAATGATTGACAGTATCTCTGGTTTGCAGGAAAAACCCAGGCCCAAGGTAAAAATTATTCAGAATTGTAATAAGTGAAGGACATCCAATTTTCTCCACTAGCCTCCTACTGATGAAAATGTGAGTGTGCATCCTACACACACATGTATACAGTATTCATCACACGTACCACATATCACACTACATGCACATGCATGCGTGTGCACACAGACACACAGCAAAATATGAGTATGCAAAGAATAGCAATTGGAAGTAAAATTACCTTTCTAAACAGAAACTAAGTATAATTGACAGGAGTTTGAAAGAGATACTAGTTCAGAAGTCTACATTCTCAGCAAGCAATAGAGAAATAATGTATTATTCAAGAAAATATTGAGGTTATGTTTATCACTATATATGATTCTTAGACTGAGTTATAAGCAAAAATATAATAAAATGTTTCTATTATACTTTGATTTTGAGAAATCAAAACAGTGGAATTATACCTCATATATAATCCTATGATTTTTCTCATATTTTGTATACATATCATAGTGTTAGCATTGTTTGTAAAATATTTTTAAAATAAAATATTACTTTCATTATTAGAGTTGTGAAATAAATGTGACATCTAGTGGTTAAGTAAATTACTGGACTTAATAAAGTCAGAATTAAGGATAGTCATTCTTATTTGATTATTTTCCTATAGCAGATGAGTGTGTGTTGTGAGAGAGCGAGGGGGGGGGCAGAGAGAGAAGGAAATTAAGAAAGCAGTTATCTGCCTTGAACATCACTAAAATCACTTGAATATGTTGTTCTTATAATCTTTAAGGAAAAATCAAGAGAAATATAATCTCAACACATACTCACAAAATCAACTTCATTTCAAGTGTCAGAAACACATGATGTTTTGACTTATGTAAATATATGGCTGGCTAAAGTTTTTGGTAATAACATGCTGGACTCTAGCCAGTGGGGTCAGTGCTGCTACAGAGAACTAGGACTTATAGTAGCCATGTTGTATTCTGAAAGGTTACCTTCATTACATGGGATGAAGCATCTCCCATAGACTGGAAGCATATAGGTTATGCATGGTGACATATTCAAATAAATGAACCCTTTCCAATCAACTCTGCTGATGCTAGTTTTTCCATCCATTTGGCTTTTGTTTGATTCTCTCTGAATTATTTAACTACTATTTGATATCAGTAATTATTAAACATGTAAGAGGGATAATACTGTATTTTTCTTGTTTAGATTAGTAGTAGATAAACTTTTGGGCATATTATTGTACACTGCCTTTCTAGAATATATGTTCAATATAATCAAAAAAATATTTAAAAGAAGAATTAGCTTGTTACTTTCTGGCTGAGATGATCTTGAACAATGTGTAGGAAAAAGTTAATAAAAGGACAGCTCATAACCTGTTTACATTGAGTCATCTGAGTATGAGTATTCCTCTCTAACATGTAACTAAAAATTGCATCAAATGGGAGTTTGATAAAGTTACAAACATTTTAATTTTTAAAATGTATAGAAAAAACTCATTATTTTACTTGAAATCTATTAGGAATACTGTATTTTTATCTGTTTCAAAGAAAATGACTGAGATCATCCCTCAGAAAGCTTCTAAATAAAAGCCTGAAAATTGAGAAATGAAAAAAGAAGTAGATGAATCAATTTCCATTAAAAATTCTTGTTGGTTTTCCTGATTATTACTAATTGCTTGGGAGCTTTCAGAATGAAGGTGTCTCATCTCAATATGATTTCTAATTAATTAGTTAAGTATCCTCCCTGCTATCTTTTTATAAAAAAATATTTTATAATGTGAAAGTGAATTGCAAATTTTATAATACTTTTAAATTAGCCAAAATATATGCAGATGTATGGATAATTTCTTCTAAAACTGGACTTTAATATCATTGCTAGAAAAATATACTTTTATCTTAACTACTCTTTTTTTTATTTTCCTTTTGTTTGGAGGCAGACTATCATTGTATAGCCCAGACAGGTATAGGATTCACAGTGTAGCCCAGATTTTCCTTCACCTCTTAACAAATCCTAACACGACGGCCACCAGAATGCTTCGATCACAAGCATGCACTGTCACACTCTACTACCTACTGTATATTTGACGACTCATTTTTTTAGTTCTAGACTTGACTTTTCTAAAGTTAGTGTTTCAAGGTTATTTAGATGGCTTTTAAAAATCATTTTTTACATAAGTTATAGTTTTATATCCCCTCTTCCTCCGTGGTCCCTATTTCCCTAAGGTCCTTCCTCGGTGGTGTTATTGGTGTTCACTGCATGGTAATTAGGGACTTGGTCTGTGAATGAGGAGGGGCTGCTGTACCTCAGGATATTTCTACCCATCCTACTATCTTCCTGCCCCCTTCTGTAACAATCCCTGAGCTTTGGCATGTCTGTTATCACTTTGTTTTAGTGTTGAGTTCACTGTAGCCTCTGTATTTCTGCAAACCATCAATGGAGCAAGACAGCTCTGATATCTAGAATCTACAAAGAACTAAACTATTAAACAAGTAATCATTAAACAATTCAATCAAAAATTGGGGTAGATATACTCACCCAAAAATGTTTATAGCTGCTCAATTCACAATAGCTAAGAATTGAAATCAACCCTGATGCCCATTGTCTGATGAATGGATAATAAATATTTAGTACATATACACAACGGAATTCTACTCAGCAGACAGGAAAAATGAAATGAAATTTAAAGGAGAATGGACAGACTTGAAGAAAGCCATACTAAGCCAACTCACACAAACACAGAAATACAAATACTGCATGTTCCTCCTCATATATAGTTCCTAACCTGAAATAACTGGACTTGCAGTCATACCTTATCCTTGTTAAAACACCCACTGCCAAGGCTCAGGAAAGTTTGTGGAAGAGCCACAGGGTGGGAAAAAGTATCCAGAGGCATTGCCACCCATGCAATAACTATTGCTCTCACAACTCATCACCAATAACCCCATGCTGAATACCAGCAACTCCACTGACAAGGGCCCTTAGTGGAATGGGGGCAGGAAGTAGAGCCATGGTACCAACACAGGATTTGTCCAGTTTCTACTTCATAAAAAAATAAAATTAAAAATGGGACCTGAACAGAGAATTCACAAAGTTGTTCAAGATTACTTTATTAGAGAAAAATTCTTAGTATGTAGCTAAAAGCTCTGATATTTTTAATATGTTAAAAAATACTGAAAAAGTTTCATTCATGTCTTTAAAAAGTGGAATTATTGGCTCAGTTATATATGCTACAATAGTCTACATTTGTACCGATACTTATTTTTATTGCTCAAGAAAGTTTGCCTATGTTTATCTGAAATAGAAATTTTAAGTGTGTGTGTGTGTGTGTGTGCGTGTGTGTTGTGTAGACAGCTGATTACTCTGGATATTCTCATCATTATAGCACATGATTGACACAAAAATAACAATGTAACATTGCTGCACTTGGAACTGTGTTCATCCAAAGCACTGGCAGTAGCTGAAAAGCAGCAGGCTGCTTCGGTTCGTGGAAGTGCTCCTGCTGCACGTGGACTGAAGTGGTTTGTGAGCATGATCTCTGTTTCAGGGACTGTAACTGAATGGTGTATCTACATGATTGGTGTCAATAGTAATAGACGTTAAGAGGCCCTGCCATGTAAATAGACTTGGTGTTTACTCTGACCACATGCAACAATCTCACTTTCCATGGTGGATATGGAGCCACCCTGGAGGGAAGCAGCTGCTGTTTTGCAGCCCTAGGCATGTGACATTTCAAAATCAAACAAACAAGCCCATTTCAAAGAGGATGTCTGTCATCACTAGCTGGAATTATAAACCAAATGTTTGACTTCATCAAATTAAAATACATAAATAAGCAGTAATTCCCTTTAAAAAGGAATAGAAAATTAGTGTGAAAATTTAGTCTGTATTTATTCTGATACTAATGGAAATAATTATAAAATGTTCTATATAAAGCAAAGTAATAGTGAGTTGCAAAATATAAGCCAAAGTAATAATCATTTGTCAATTCCCACCACAAAATACGATGCTGCTAAGATGTTGAATATTTCTTACATTTCTTTTGCTTGTTTTTCAAAGATAAATATTTGAATTTCCGAATTCAAAGATAAATATTTTCTGTATATTCAAATGCAAACAGTAGGGGTATGCAAATAATTCAGCATTCTGGCATTGGTAAACAGGTTGGTTATGTAAACTTAAAAGGGAATAAACTCCCTCATCTTTTTGAGCACCATGGGCAATACACTTCATTATGTGCATGACAATTTGAAGGAACTCCATATTTTATTTTAAGGAGCATGTAGCAGAGACATACATTCTAATTTGATAGAAAAACATTTTAATATCATGAGGTCATACCTACTTGTTTTTCTGTAAATTGGAATTCCCTGCAATTGGTAATTCATTATTTTAGAATTTTAGGGATGTATGTATACACACACACACACACACACACACACACACACACACACACACATATATATATATATATATATATATATATGGGACTTCATTGTGAAATTTTACAATGTGTTATTACGCATCATATAATTGGCAAATAAGTTAATGCTTTCTATAAAATATTCACCTTTTATTTGTAAAGCAATTGATTATGTGAATCACATTCAATAATGTAAAAGTTTTCGCTCCTGTTTTCAATCGTCAGCTATTTTGCAAGTGTCAAAATCTAAATAAGATAATTAGGCTGCACTTAATACATCTGCCCAGTTTTATTTTATGCCCGAGTGCTTATCAAATAGGATAAAATAAACTTTGCTAAAAGATAATTATCCGGGCTGGAGAGATGGCTTAGTGGTTAAGGCGCATACCTGCGAAGCCTAAGGACCCAGGTTCCATTCTTCAGGTCTCACATAAGCCAGATGCACAGGTGTCTGGAGTTCATTTTCAGTGGATAAAGGCCCTGGTGCACCCATTCTCTCTTTCTCTCCCTCTGTCTGTCTCTAATAAATACATAAAGTAAAATAAATAAATTAATTTTTAAAAAGATGATTTTCTGGAAGATGTCCATAAGGGAGAAGCCTCAGTAACCTATTGGGGTAGTTCTAACTTGTTCTCTTAACCCAGAGGTGGGTACCACAGCTATTTCCTTTTTGGCATTTCCAGTCTCATTTGGGACATGCTACTGCCTAAGGACTCTGAGGGCATGACTGCTACTCAATTCTCAGCTGCAATTCATCTGACTTTATTGAAATAAACAGCTGCCATCCACAATAACAGTGCTCCACTCCAACCTGCCAGTTATTCTTCAATTGTCTAATGTCCCCTCACCTCGACTGCCACATCAAAAAGATCCCAAAGTAAGAAGGTCCTTCCACTAGAATGACTCCCACTATAGTTAATCACTAGCTGTAGCACACTTTGCCAGGAATTGGTGCCTAACTTGGGGAATGTTCATGATGTTGTTTTTTTCTTGTGATTTCTCTCTCTCTTTAAAAAAAAAACAAACACTTTCTTATCTCATGCCACACACCCCCATGATAAATTATTGTCTTAGAACATGCCTGTGTAAGATAATATATATCTATCTTAATGCACAAAACTCACCATTTATGGACAAAATTTGTGCTTAAAAATCATAGTATAAAACATTTATGACACTAAAATCTCTAAAAGACATTATCCTGGGCTGGAGAGATGGATTAGTTGTTAAGGCACTTGCCTGCAAAGCCTAAGGATTCAGGTTCTATTCCCCATACCCTCATAAACCAGATGCCCAAGGTCACACATGTGTTTGGAGTTCATTTTCAATGACTGGAGGCCCTGGTGTGCCAATTCTTATTCTGTCTGTCTCTCTTCTCTCTCTCTTCTCTCTTTCTCTCTCTCTCTCTGTGTGTGCTTACAAATAAATAAATAATAAGTAAATAAATAAAATTATTCACTGGTATAATAACCCTTCAAAAATTGAAGCTTGCATTCAATAAATATTTTAAACCT
Organism: Orientallactaga bullata; assembly: GCA_004027895.1. Taxonomy (NCBI): domain Eukaryota; kingdom Metazoa; phylum Chordata; class Mammalia; order Rodentia; family Dipodidae; genus Orientallactaga; species Orientallactaga bullata. The sequence goes on from PVKW010039799.1 coordinate 11,189, forward strand.
ATAGAGAACTTGGAAAGTAATCATCTTTTTAAAAATATTTAATATTAGTATTATTATTGTTGTTGTTGTTGCTATTTTTGAGGTAGGGTCTCACTCTAGCCCATGCTGACCTGGAACTCAAACTGTAGTTCCAGGCTAGCCTTGAATTCACAGTGCTCCTCCTACCTCTGCCTCCTGAGTGCTGGGATTAAAGGCGTGCATCACCACGCCAGGCTTGTTCATTATTATTTTCAACAAGATGTTTCGTATGGATGCATCATATGTTGGTACCCTCTTTCTTCCCTGCCTCTATTCTCTTGGGGTTGCTCCTCAGGGGAGTTGCAGGCATTTCCTAAGGAGTTGTGTTTTATATGTAGGAGCAGGAGTCAGCTTTTTTTTTTGGGGGGGGGGGGAGAAGGGATAATGTCTCAACCTGTGGCTCTTATAATCTTTCCACTCTCTCTTCTGCAAAATTCCCCGAGCTCTGGTGGGTGAATTTCAAGTCTACTTCAGTGATGAGCTTTTAGGAGCCTCTGGTTCTCTCCTTTAGCAGTCGTTGAGTATTCTCCTGGTCTGTCTGCTACACCTTGGCACTGATTATCAGGAACAGCATGGATGCAGCATTCTTGCTTGTCTCGCTGTTCCTCTGTGGATTCAGCTGCGGCTGAAGTGTAAGGGCTAGTTTGTCTCTTCCGATATTGCTATCTTGAGAGAGAGAAAGAAAGAGAGAATGAATGGGCATATCTGGGTCTTTAGCCACTGTAAGTGAATTGCATATGCATGTGTCCCCTTGTGCATCTGTATTTACATGTGTACTGAGGAATCAAACCTGGGTCTTTAGGCTTTGTAGGCAAGCTCCTTAACCACTAAGCCATTTCCCCCATCCCATGTTTATTCTTTGAGAGTAAGATAATCAATGGTAGATATGCTTATCAACTCCTCCTTTAAATTACAAAGGAAAAGACTATGCTACTGTAACAGGTACTCAGAAACTCCTATGGGTGAATACCATTTTCTCCTCATTTGGGAAGACTAGATAACTGAAAGCATAATGAAATCCTCAATCTATTCCTCCATGACTGTATTTGTCTCCTTTAGAGTTTTGCTCAAACCCCTACTCAGTGTTGCATATTAATATGCTATTTAGCCAAATAGTATATCTCTCTACAAACTGATGTCACCTGTCTATCTCATCCTACTTCAAGGCTAAAGGCACAAAAATGAGGGGAAGTAAGGCTTTTTACTGACAAATTTATAATATGCTATTGCAGAACTCCCAAAGGTTAAAAAAAAAAACAGAGTTTTATCATTTTCCTAATCACTTTTCATTCCTAAAGTAACAGAGACCATACATATACCAGTAGTTTAATAGTAAAATCACATGTGATTTTACTATTTTTAGTAAATTAACAGAGATGTTAAATATATCACTTCATACTGTATATATATATATATATATATATATATATATGAAGTCATAAGGATTTTTAAAACTGCATTTTTGAAATAAAATTTGAGCAAATGAATACTAGTTTTCAAAAATTAAACACTGGTCTCAGTTATTAGAAGGATATATCTCAAAAGTCAAATTTCAAATCCTCCAGGACCTCATAACCTTAATGTCAATGTTTTTTTCCTAACCTACAAAAATTAATTGATTTTGAAGCAATTAATAAAAATGTTTTGTTCAATTTAATGGAAAATGGAGCACAGATGTACAGATGTGTGGTAACATCCAGCTTAACTTGACACAGACTTGATAGAAATCATTCACAATTCTTGCTCCATGAGTATTTAAATCTGGTTTTACAATTAACTAAACTCAAGTAAAAGATCAATACAAATTAATAGCTAATTTGTCACATTTGATAAATGATTTAAAGCCAGAGAACTGCCACTCAACCTTATGTCATCATTACTGGCTTCAGTTAACATATTTCTTAGTAGTTGTTTAACCTTAAAAAAAAAAAAAATCATAGACTTGAGACTTAACACAATCTGGCCAGTAAATGGTGATTAAATTGAAAATAAATCCAACAAATACTGGTAATAAGGTGGGTAAAGAGGATTTCTTAGTCACTGCTATTGAGTCTACATAGTACACTCATTATGAAACCAGTATGGAGGAATTTCAAAAAATATTAAAAATGAAACTTCTTGGCTTGAGAGATGGCTTAGTGATTAAGGCATTTGCATGCAAAGCCAAAGGACCTTGGTTTGACTCCCCAGGACCAGATGCTCAAGGTGGCATATGCGTCTGAAGTTAATTTTCAGTGGCTGGTGACTCTCTCTCTCTCTCTCTTTCTCTCTCTCTCTCCTCTCGCTCCCTCCTTTCCCTCCCTCCCCCCTTCTTTCACTCTCTAAAATAAATAAATCAATTTTAAAATATGAAACTTCCATATGACCTAGCTATATCCTTCCTGTGCATAAGGACTCCATTCTCTACTACAGAGATACTTGCACTTGCATTTATATTTCTACTATATTTACCATAGCTAAGAATTGATATCATTTTAGGTGCCCATCAACAAATGAATGGATAATGAAAATGTAGAGCATATTCTACCCAGCAATATGGAAAAATGAAATTAGGAAATATATAGGAAAATGGATATATCTGGAATTATATTAAGTAAAGTGACCTAAACTCAGAATGAATAAAACAACACATTCTCTCTGATATGCAGATCCTATACTGTAATATCAATAAGAGGGGAGGTATATAGATGGGTAGACAGCCACATGATAGGTAGAATGTTAACTGAGAGAGTGTAGGTAGATGAGCATGATCATCTCATCATCATGGGACAAGAGAAGGTCAAAAAGACACACATGACATATAAGCAGAAGGAGGTTGGGTAATGTGGGTTGGGAATTGGAGGAAAAGAGAAGTTTGGGAGAGGAGAGTAAATAAGAATAAACTGAAACAATGGCATTTGAGTATTTTAAAATGCAAAAAAATAATGATGATGTCTAGACCCTGCACCAGAGGTTGTACACTGTGGCCATGGAGTTAATAGGACAGATCCCTGTTCCCTGGGGTTCCTCCAACTTTCCTGTTCCCAGTAGGTCCCTTGGTAACTGGTTTGGGTCTGCTTTTTCCCTGAGAGCTTGTTGCGGAAGCAGGATCCTTGCTCCGCCTTCCTGATCAAAGTGCCCCTGGATCCCCAGTTCCTAGATACCCTGCACCAGAGGGTGTGAACACCAGACTGGGAGTGAATAGGCCAGATCACTCTTCCCTGGCTCTTCTGAGTTTCCTGGTCCCTTTTGGTCCCCCTGCACTTGGCTTGGGGAGGAGGGGTCTCTGTGTGGAGGATGTGAAAACAGGCCTGTGGCTCAGGTATCCTGATTGGCCCCTGGGTCCCAATATCCCTAATCTCCTGAGTCATAGAGTGCATGGGCCAATGTAAGAGCAGGATTCTTGATTCTGGCTCTCCAGTACTGAAACCTGGTTTCCCAACATGTTATTCCTGTGAGCTAAAGAGTACATGCAAGTGGAGTGAGTGGGCCAGAGCTCCCAGTTTCCCAAGTGCCTTTTATGTACCTGAAATGTCCAAAATCTGCACATCTGTGCTCCCATAACATCATCGTACACGAGTATCCCAATCACGTTCACATTTAAAACATTTATCCTAAATGTTCCATGCATCAATACAGAGACATTTGACAACCATGTTTATAGCTGCTCAATTCATTATAGCTAAGAACTGGAACCCAGATTCACATCATTGGGTGAATGGAATATGAAGATGTGATACATTTACACAATGGAATTTTACTCTGCAGTAAGAAAAAAATGATACAATGAAATTTGTAGAAAAATGGACAGACTTGGAACAGATCATACTCAGCAAACTCACACAATCACAGAGTGAAAAATGCCACATGGTGTCACGTATCTGCAGTTCCTAAAGTGGACTTATTCACATTTCTGTCATACCTGTCAGGCAGCTCAAGGCCCAAACAATAGGAATTGAAGGGTTTGTGGGGAGGGGAGGAAACACATACAAAATTAAATCCAAATTGAACTGATACCATAGAAACCTTTATCCTTGGAGAAAGCCTGAAAGATATAACCCACAAAAGAAGTAAGGGGAAGCACATGAAAAGTAGGGCCTGGTGAGGGTGAGAGGAACCCTACGCTCAAAAGAATATTTTTTCTCTCTGACCTACAACTTCCAGGAACAGAGATTGCTTGCTACCTACATTAATCTGCTTATCAGAGAGATCTAAAAGTTCCCAAAATCAAGATAGCTTTCAGTCAAAGCACTTGATTAACTGCTAGAGGTAAAAGCTAAGATCATACTTCTGAATACATCTTATGCTGCTGACACAGAGCACAAAGAGATCAGGCTGGAATTCAGAAGAAAGCCAGTCCCAAGGCAGTTAGTCTGTGTAGTGCTGGAAAGTGCTACATGAGCTACTGGGGGAAAATGGCCAATAACACTGAGGAAACCAGAGATCTAAGCTACTCAGAAGCAATCACCCTGATACAATGTAAACTCCAGTGCAATAATAGCATACAACCTCAGTGGGTAACCAATTGTTTTCTAATTGGCTAACAGATCTGCTCAGTGAATAGTGGCTTGGGAAATCAATCAGTATCCTATGGAGACAAATATGTTCTTCAGTGTCAAGCTCTCACTATTCTTTGTCTAAAATACGGGTTATAGGGCTGGAGAGATGGCTTAGTGGTTAAGGTGCTTGCCTGGGAAGCCTAAGAACCTGTGTTTGGTTCTCCAGGTCCCATGTAAGCCAGATGCACATGGTGGCACATGCATCTGGTGTTCATATGCAGTGGATAGAGGCCCTGGCGTGCCCATTCGCTCTCTGTCTCTAATAAATAAATAAATAAAAATAAATCTTAACAATAAATAAATAAAAGATGGGTTACATACATCAAATTCTCCCTAAATTAATAATGCTTATACCATTTAAACTAGACTGACTTCACTCTCTGTTGGAAAATCTGTTCTTGTTCCAAAGTAGTGATACCAGAAGAGAGAAACTTCCCCTAGCACTTCAGCCAAACCACAGCTGAATCCACAGAGGAATGGGGAGACAAGCAAGATTGCTGCATTCATGCTATTCTTGATAATTAGTGCCAGGGGGTAGGAGACAGACCCTGAGGATACTCAACACCTACAAAGTAGAGATTCAAAGGCTCCTAGGAGCTCATCACTGAAGTAGATTTAAAATTCACCCATCACAGCTCAGGGAACTTTGTGGAAGATGAGGCAGAAAGATGGTAGGAATTACAGGTTGAGACATTTTCCCAGAGACATTCCCTCCCCCTCAAATGAATATTGCTCCCACAACCCATAAACTACAACCCCATGGGGAATACCTGCAACCACACTGAGGAGCATCTCCAGAGGAATTGGGGTGCGATGAGGGAAAAGAGGGTACTAACACATGATGTATCCACACAAAATATCTTGTTAATAATAATAATAATTATTATTATTATTATTAAAAAGAATTAAAGAAAGAAATAGAAATAAATCTATTAAAATAAAAACTAAGCCAGGCGTGGTGGTGCACACCTTTAATCCCAGCACTCGGGAGGCAGAGGTAGGAGGATTGCCATGAGTTCAAGGCCACCCTGAGATTGCATAGTTAATTCCAGGTCAGCCTGGGCCAGAGTGAGACCCTACCTCGAAAAACCAAAACAATAATAATAATAATAATAATAATAATTCAACACATATAAAAATTGTCAATAAAAAAGTTCTAAAATAGAAAAATAAATGATGTCTAAATCTCTGCATGCATCTAGAGGATCATATGATTTTCCAAGAACAAATGTGTGCTTAAACAATGGATGACGCTTAAATAAAACATGTACATTTGTACATGAGTACCCACATAGACCTGCACATACACACAGACAAACACACAGAATCACTGTTGGAAACCAGCCTGGTCTCTCCGTGCTCTCTTTCAGCAGCATACGGTGTATTCAGCAAAAGGGTCTTAGCCTTTGCCTCAGGAAGGTAGTCAAGTGTTTTGATAGAAAGCTGTCTTGATTTGGAGACCTCACAGGTCTCTCTGATCAGCAGCTTAACCAATCCCTGATCCTGTGAGTTACAGGTCAGAGATCGAAAAAAAGTATTTTAAGCTTAGGCTTCCTCTCACCCTCACCAGAGCCCTACATTCAGGTGCTCCCCATTACTCCTTCTGAGGGTTATATCATTTGTTTCTATTATCATATCATTTTGGAATTAATTTTGTTTCTTTTCCTTCCTCGCTTTCCTCTCCTCCCAAACCATTCCATCCCTATTGTCTGGGCTTTGAGTTGCCTATCAGATATAACATCAACTTGAGCAGGTCCAGGTTAGAATAGCAGATAAGTGATAGCATGTAGCATTTGTCTTTCTGTGATTATGTGAGTTCGCTGAGAATGATCTGTTCCAAGTCTGTCCATTTTTCTACAAATTTCATTGTATCATTTTTTTTTTTCTTACTGCTGAGTAGAATTGCATTGTGCAAATATACTACAACTTCATTATCCATTCATCCAATGATGGGCATCTGGATTGACTCCAGTTTTTAGCTATAATGAATTGAGCAGATATAAACATTGATGAGCAAATGTCTCTGTATAGATTCATGGAGCATTTAGGATACATGCCCAGTAAGGGAATAACTGAATCTGTTGGTATCTCTATGTTCATCCTTTTCCAGAATTTCCAAATTGATTTCCACAGTGGTTGTACAATTTACTTTCCCACCAATAATGGATGAGGGTTCCTCTTTCCCCACATCATTGCCAACATTTGTTATTGCTAGATATTTTAATGATTACCATCCTTACTGGAGTAAGTTGTAATCTCATGGATATTTTAATTAGCATTACCCTAATGGTTAGGAATGTTAAACATTTTCTTTTTTAAGATTTCATTTTTTATTTATTTATTAGAGACACAGAGAGAGAGAAAGACAGAAAGAGAGAGAGAGAGACAGAAATGTTGGGCCCTGCCCAGTGTGAGGCCTAGTGGTTCTGGGCCCAGCCAGAGTTTACCTGTACTTGGCTCCCGGTGAGGCCTGGTTGAGCTTCCAGAGCCTGAGTAGAGTTTCGCGACCTGTCCTTGGAGTGACTCAGCACCTAGGCTGAAACTGCCTCCGCCCAGCTACTGCTGATTGGCCCTTACTGTCTCCGCCCAGCTGCTGCTGACGTGGTGAAATAATATTGGCCCTTATACCTTTCTCTCATCCTCTCTTCCTGCCCCCTTCCTCAAAATATATAAATACCTCCCCATGACAATAAAGGAGAGATTTCCGCCTTAGACGTTTCTCCCAGCTCAATGTGGTTTTCTTTTCCCCGGTGGTTTGGGGAGGTTTTTTGAGTCGTCGACACCCGCCTTCTCGCTCAGCCTAGAGAGAAACGCTGGCCCGGTTCTCTCTCTCTCTTCTGCTCTACCTGCCAGTGGTGGAGGGAAAAAAACCCCGGCACAGAAAGAGAGAGAGAGAGACAGAAAGAGAGAGAGAGAGAGAAATGGCAGTGAGGCCTCTAGCCACTGCAAAGAACTCCAGATGCATGCACCACCATGTGCATCTGGCTTACAGGGAACCTGGAGAATCCTTAAATTTTGCAGGCAAGCACCTTATCTGTTGGGCCCTGCCCAGTGTGAAGCCGAGTGGTTAGCCCAGCCAATCTTGGCCTACTCCCGGTAAGGCCTAGTCGAACCTGAGTACCTGCCCTTGACTCAGCACCTAAGCTGAAACTGCCTCCACCCAGCTGCTGCTGACGTGATGAAATACTATTGGCCCTTATACCTTTCTCTCATCCCCTCTTCCCACCCCCTTC
>PVKW010039800.1:0-18977 GCA_004027895.1 Orientallactaga bullata
GATAGAGAGACCTTACCTCAAAAAAAAAAAAAAAAAGAGTTGGAGGGAGTGCTCAATACACAGTTTTACAGTAACAATAATGTATTCACTTTGGAATTTAACTGCCTAGTGAAACAGAGGTTTTAAGAATACAGTTTTTCAAGGTAGGGTCTCACTCTAGGGGTGCACCACCACGTCCGACTGAGCTGGTTGTTTTTACACGTATTATTAAATTTTGCCAGGTGTGGTGGTGCACACCTTTAATTCCAGCACTTGGGAGGCAGAGATAGGAGGATCACCATGAGTTTGAGGCCACCCTGAGACTACATAGTGAATTCCAGGTCAGCCTGGGCTAGAGTGAGACCCTACCTCAAAAAACAAAACAAACAAACAAAAGGGACAAAATTTCATGTTCAAGTCCACTAGCATATACTAGTTTATACTGGAAGCAACCAAACAAACAAGAATCCTTTCTAATTCTCTATGTAAGCCCCTAGACACCATTGAGGATTTGATAGTTTTTATAAATGTATTAAATATGCATTTTTGAATATAGACATTTCTCTTTCTGTCTCTTACTTTGCTCAGTTTCTTTCTCCCCCTTATCCCTGCCCCTTTCTAGAGATTGAACCCAGGATCTGGCACATGTTAGGCAAGTGCTCCAATACTTGTCACATCCCAGCTTAGCTCAACTCTGTAACATGTCTAAGAACTACAATAGAAATCTGGCTGTATCTACAAACTGTACTTAACAGATAATTTAAAGTTCTATAAAAGACAATTCTAAACACAATTTTTCTTTCTTTTTTGGGGGGGTGTGGTTTCTGAGGCAGGGTCTCACTCTAGCCCAGGCTAACCCGGAATGCACTCTGTAGTCCTAGGTTGGCCTCAAATTCATGACAATCCTACCTGACCCCCCAAGTGCTGGGATTAAAGGCATGTGCTACCACACCTGGCTGTCACAATTTTTCTTTTCTGCACTGACGTTAGTCCCTAAAACCCATATAACAAATAATTCTTCCTATTCTTAATCAAGCATCCCCTGTCCCAGGATAACTGGTAAAACAGTGCCATACCTACTGAACTTCAGAAGTATTATCAGCACCCTTCATACTAAACATACTTAACCCTAAGTACCATGTGCTTTAGGTTCCTGAATGACCAGGACTGAGTCTTGTTCATCTATGACTTTTCTGTAGTATTAGCACATGCTTTAATGTAGATGAGATCCTGAAAAAATATTTATGTAAGCGAATAATACTAAAGACGTTGCCTAAAAAAAAAAAAAAAAACACATGAATGGATCCTGTCTAGTCATTTTACATATTTAGTTATAGTCAAATTAGCGGATAGAATGGAAGAGCCAAAGGAAGGGTATGACTTCTTACAATGCAACTGCCCAGACAGAAATTGGCCTCGATATCCATGACCGTGCAGTGCCTAGCAATACCTTTGCAAGAACCTCAAAATAGAAGAAAAAGATGATGACATCAAATTAAAAGAAAGACTAGCCGGGTGTGGTGGTGCACGCCTTTAATCCCAGCACTCGGGAGGCAGAGGTAGGAGGATCGCCGAGAGTTCGAGGCCACCCTGAGACTACATAGTGAATTCCAGGTCAGCCTGGACCAGAGTGAGACCCTACCTCGCAAAAACAAACAAACAAACAAACAAACAAAAAGACTAATGGAGAGAGGGAGGGGATATGATGGAGATTGGTGTTCTAAAGTGGAATGGGGGGAGGGGAAGGAAATATATGTTTTTTTGTATGTAAGTATAGAAGGTGTCAATTAAAAAATTAATAATTAAAAAAATGAAACACTATATTGGAAAGGCTAAAATTTATATTGCAAAATGTGCATATATTATTATAAAAATGAGAAAACTATGTTTCTCATAAATAGCACTGTCTTTTTCCTATATTGTTCTCTTTCCTATATGATGTAATTTGAGTGATGGAGTTTTAGTTATTTTTCATTTATATTTGATACATGAATGTATTAATGTAATATACATTTCATTGTATATTTATAATACACAAATGAAGATTATCATCTTATGTATTACATTAGAATATGATACATTATTGGATGTTTTATCATAATAACATGAAATATATTCTATGCTATCTTTATATAAATATTTGAACAGATTGGATTTTGAGGTGTAACAACTGGTGCATGCACATATGTGCTAATGCACATAGAAGGATGTCAGCTATCCTCCTCTATCTCTCTTCCACCTGATTTTCTTGAAACAGAATCTTACACTGAATCTAGAGTGCCCTGAGTTTTTGTTCTGAAAGTAAAGTCATAGAATCTAGGGAAAAAAATAAGGACACCTCTAGCCAATTTCCACAAGATGAAATAAAAATAAGTAATAAATGCACAGAGAAGTCTACATCATTAACTATAAGAAATTAAATTTAAAATATAAATGGTATAATTTTCCTTATCAAATATGATGGCTTATAGTAGTCAGTGCTAGTAGGCATGGTGGTAGGAGGAAAATCAGTTTGATAATATGGGGTATGTGACTATCAGTTACATCACAGAAATCTGAACAACATTCATATACTTTTCACAGCTTTGCTTTTCTTGTAAGGAATAATTCACATATGAAAAAAAGATTATTTATGGAGGTAATTTTAGATATTTTTGTATAGTATTAAAATATAGAATAGTCTATTGTATGATATTAAATGTTGGGTTAAATGAGCAATGAAATAGACTTTTTAATGTTTTGGATATAATGTGAAACTATTAAATGATGTCAGATTAAAATATATACAATTTCAAGATGGGTGTGTTGGCATACACCTTTAATTCCAGCACTCAGGAGGTAGAGGGAGGTGGATCACTGTGGGTTAGAGGCCATCCTGAGACTACATAGTGATCAGCTTGGGCAAGAGAGTGAGACCCTATCTTGAAAAACAAAGCAAGCAAACAAACAAAAAATAACCCTACAAGTTCAGACATGTTTCATTTGCATGTATATGCAGAAAATAATAACTTTCAATAATAAAATTATTTAAAAGCTTTAAAAAAATAGTTATAATCAAATTAAATTGAACTGAAACTACATTCTGTAGATAGTTATAGAGGGGCTGGAGAGATGGCTCAGTGGTTAAGGTACTTGTTTGCAAAGGCTAACAACCTGGGTTTGATTCCCCAGTACCCAAATAAAGCCATATACAAAAAGTGGCACATGCACCTTGAGTTCATTTGCAGCTGCTGGAGGCCCTAGTGCATCCATTCTGTCTGTCTTCTCTCTCTCTCTCTCTGCTTACAAATAAATAACTTTAAAATTATATTATTACATAAGGAAAATGTGTTTTTGTTTTGTTTTGTTTTTTTCAAGACGGACTTTCAAGGCTAGAGCGATGGGTTAGTGGTTGCTTGCCTACAAAGCTAAAGGACCCAGGTTCTATTCCCCAGGATTCACATAAGCCAGATGCACAAGGTGGTGCATGTGCCTGGAGTTCATCTGCAGCAGCTAGAGGCCCTAGTGCACCCATTCTCCATTTGCTTCTTTCTCTCTCAAATAAATAAAAAACAAACAAACTAAATAAATAGGGCTGAAAGATGGCTTGGCAGTTAAGGTGCTTGCCTGCAAAGCCCAAGAACCCATGTTCGATTTTCCAGGTCCCATGTCAGCCAGACACACAAGGTTGCACATTTGCACAAGGTGGCACACCCATCTGGAGTTCGAATGCAGTGGCTGGAAGCTCTGGTGTGCCAATTCTCACGCTCTCATTTAAAAAATAGGCCGGGCATGGTGGCTTTTAATCCCAGCACTTGGAAGGCATAGGTAGGAGGATCACCATGAGTTTGAGGCCATCCTCAGACTACATAGTGAATTCCAGGTCAGCCTAGGCTAGAGTGAGACCCTACCTCGAAAAACCAAAGAAACAAAAACAAAAACAAACAAATAAACAAACAAAAACAGTGTTAGTGAGCTGTGAAGGAAGTAACTATAAATAAGGTTCTCTCTACCAGAGCACCACTACCAGCTTTGCCAGATCAGAGAGCTAGTGGTTAGCACTGCTTGACAGGGAGGTTTTCCACATGGAAGGCCATTAATCATAACCCGAGACAACCCACAAAATATCCCATGAATCTCCTAGCTATCTGTCTCTCTAGACAGGAACTACCAGAGACATATAAGGTAGAAAGGATCCTTTTAAGGTACAATATGGCAATTACACAGAGTTTTGGTTTCCAAAGCAATTTCATATGTGTTATTCATTACTATAAAGATAGCCCCATTTTAAAGATGAGGAAAATAAAAGCCTAGAGGATAAATGACAGATCACACAGGAAGCAGTGAAGCCAGGTTTTACTTAGGTCTTCTAGCTAAGATTCAGATACACTCCACACTCTCTGAAATAGCTAAACTTAAAACACTTAAAAATCTGGCTTTAGGGCTAGAGAGATGGCTTAGCTGTTAAGGCATTTGCCTGCAAAGCCAAAGGATCCCAGTTTGATTCTCCAGCACCCATGTAAGCAAGATGCACAAGGGGGCGCATACACATGGAGTTCATTCTCTCTCTCTTTCTCTCAAATAAATAAATTAATTAATTATCTTTTAAAAATCTGGCTTTACAACCCAGGTGAGGAGAGGGGAGAAAGGCAAGGGAAGGGAGGAAGAGAAGGAAGAAAATTAGTAAGATTCTGATAAGAAATTGCTTTAGGGCTGGAGAGATGGCTCAGTGGTTAAGGAGCATGCCTGCAAAGCCTAAGAACCCTTGTTCAATTATCCAGGTCCCACGTGAGCCAGATGTACATAGTGGTGCATGAGTCTGGAGTTCGTCTGCAGTGGCTAGAGGCCCTGGCATGCCCATTCTCACTCTTTCTCTCTCTCCCTCTCTCTGTCTCAAATAAATAATAAAAATAAAGAATATGTGTTTAAGTAAAAAAAATTAGTATATATATAAAAAAGTAATTGGGCTGGAGGGATGGCTTAGCGGTTAAGGTACTTGCCTGCAAAGCCAAAGAACCCTAGTTTGATTCCCCAGTACCCACGTTAGCCAGATGCACAAGGAGTAAATGCATCTGGAGTTCGTTTGCAATGGCTAGAGGCCCTGGCACACCCATTCTCTCTCTCCCTCTCTCTCTGTCAAATAAATAAATAAATAAATAAATAAATAAATAAATAATTTTTTTTAAAAAAGCTGGGCGTGGTGGCATACATCTTTAATCCCAGCACTCGGAGGCAGAGGTAGGAGGATCGCCATGAATTCGAGGCCACCCTGAGAGTACATAGTGAATTCCAGGTCTGCCTAAGTTAGAGTGAGACCTTACCTTGAAAAATCAACCCAAAATAAATAAATAATAAATATTTTAAAAAGAAAAAAAAAGAAGTTGCTTTAGGGACTGGAGAGATGGTGTAGTGCTTAAGGCATTTGCTGGCAAAACCAAATGACCCAGGCTCAATTCCCCAATACCCACATAAAGCCAGATTCACAAGGTGGTGCATGAATCTTGAGTTCATTTGCAGTGGCTAGAGACCTTGGCACACTCTAAACAAATTAGATAAATAAGTAAATAGTAAAAAAAAGAAGAAACTGGGCTGGAGAGATGGCTTGGCGGTTAAAGTGCTTTCCTGCAAAGCCAAAGGACCCAAGTTTGATTCCCCAGGACCCATGTAAGCCAGATGCACAAGGTGGCACATGCATCTGGAGTTCATTTGCAGTGGTCAAAGGCCCTGGTGCACCCCATTCCCTCTCTCTATCTGACTTTCTCCCTCTCTCTATCTGACTTTCTCCCTCTCTCTCTCAATTAAAAAAAGTAAATTAAAAAAAAAAAGAAATTGCTTTAAATCTATGGATAATATTTAGAAGGTATTATCATATTAAGCATTTGTGTGTTTTGTGAATAGATGTTTTTTATTTTAGTTTTTTTTTTAAGATTTTATTTTTATTTATTAGAGACAGAAAGAAGGGGAGAGGGAGAGGGGGGAGAGAGAATGGGTGCGCCAGGGCGTCTAGCCACCACAAACGAACTCCAGGCACATGTGTACCATATGCATCTGGCTTATGTGGGACCTGGAGAATTGAACCAGGGTCCTTAGGCTTCACAGGAAAATGCCTTTGCCACTAAGCCATCTCTCCAGCCCAAAGATCCTTAGTTTTTTTTAAATAATATTTTGTAGTTTTTGACAGAGAACTTGCCTCAAAATAAATAAAATAAACATTAATCAATGGTTACAGGCTGAATTCCATCCTCTAAAAATTCTTTTGTTGAAGTCTTAACCCCTGGGACCTCAGAATATGACTGTATTTGGAGACAGTATTTTGTTTTGTTTTTGAAGGAAGGGTTTCACTCTTTTACTGTAGCCCAGGCTGACCTGGAATTCACTATGTAGTCTCAGGGTGGCCTTGAAATCATGATGATTCTCTTACCTCTGCCTCCCAAGTGCTGGGATTAAAGGCGTGCGCCACCACACCTGGCTGGAGACAGTCTTTAAAGAGACAATTAAGTCACCACCAGGTGTGGTGGTGCACGCCTTTAATCCCAGCACTTGGGAGGCAGAGGTAGGAGGATCTCGGTGAGTTTGAGACCACCCTGAGAATACAGACTGAATTTCAGGTCAGGTAGAGTGAAACCCTACCTCGAAAAACCAAAACAAAAAAGAGACAGTTAAGTCAAAATGAAGTTATGAGAGTGGACACTAATCCGAGATGACTGGTGCCCTTCTTAAAAGGAAATTTGGTCAGACAGTACAGAGAGCTCATATGAAGGCAAGGATTGAAGATGATGGTTGACAAGGCAAAGAGAAAGGCCTTAGAAGAAATCAATCCTCTAACCCTTGACCTCAGACTACTAGCCTCAAGAAACATGAGAAAATGTTGTCTAAACCACCCAGTCCATGGTACTTTGTTATGGCAGCCCTAGACAACTAATGCACCTGCCAAAGCTACACTTTAAGTCTTACCCACCATTCCTCATTTTATAAAGTTGCACGTTTTTCTGGATATATTCTGCAAACTGTACAGTGTCTCCAGCCTCTCCAACACATAGCAGTAAGATTTTTTCACTCATCTTAAACATCTTGTCATGATCTGCTCAAAGAAAAAATAAATTTGTATTAGAAATTGCCTTCACTGAAATTAATAGCTATTATATATATAACCATGTACAGGTCTATTAATTACCATATTAAAGAATGGACCCATATAAACCCTTATAACACCCATATGCTGTGTCTCTCTTTCTCACTCTTAAATAATAATTTTAAAAAATTACTAAACATTATCACCAAAAGATTATTTATTTATTTGAGGGGGGAAAGGGAGAATGGGCACGTCAGGGCCTCTAGCCACTGCAAACAAACTCCAGACGCATGTGCACCTTGTGCATCTGGCTTACATGGGTACTGGGGAATCGAACCTGGGTCCTCAGACTCTGAAGGCAAGTGCCTTAACTGCTAGCCATCACTCTAGCCAACCAAACAATTTTAATAGGCAACAGTTTTGGTTTCTCTTATAATCCAGGTTAAACCATATTTTATTTTATTAACATCAATTTCAGTTGAAAACTATATATGAAAGCTGACTATTTAAATACAATGGGGGGGGCTGGAGAGATGCTTTAGCAGTTAAGGTGCTTACCTGCAAAAACTAAGGACCCAGGTTCAATTACCCAGTACCCACGTAAGCCAAATGCACAAGGTGGCACATGTATGTGAAGTTCATGTGCAGTGGCTATCGGCCCTGGCACACCTTCTGTCTCTCTCTCTCTCTGCCTCCCTGTCTCTCTCAACCAAATAAACAAAATATAAATACAATTTGGGGCTGGGGATATAACTCAGTCATAAAGCATATGCTTAGCATATGTGTGGCCATGGGTTCAATCCCCAGCACTTTAACCAATCAATCAATTAATGATTTCAGAATTTTTTTTTTTTTTTTTTTTTTTGGTTTTTCGAGGTAGGGTCTCACCTTAGCTCAGGCTGACCTGGAATTCACTATGTAGTCTCAGGGTGGCCTCAAACTCACAGCGATCCTCCTACCTCTGCCTCCCGAGTGCTGGGATTAAAGGCATGTGCCACCACGACCGGCTTTTTTTTTGGTTTTTTGAGGTAGGGTCTCACTCTGGTCCAGGTTGACCTAGAATTAACTATGTAGTCTTAGAGTGGCCTCGAACTCATGACAATCCTCCTACCTCTGCCACCCGAGTACTGGGATTAAAGGCGTGCGCCACCATGCCCGGCAATTTCAGAAAATTTATGCAAGGAATGGAAGAAATAGAACAATGGAGAAATCTGAAAGCATCCAGACAATGGTGATTATCTTCAGGCTGATGAATACAAAGTTCTGAAATGTTTCCACAAATATGTTACTACACTTGATCTTATCCCAAAGGCTGAGCATCATGTTATAAAAAAATATATATATATACACATACACATTTATACAAACAAAAGCATATATGAAAAGGATGGAGTCTATGGTTAAAATTAAAGAACCATCTCAAGAAAGGAGAGAAAAATCAGTTGAGAAAACAAATCTCTTCATAAAGTAAACCAACTGCCTTTCTGAAACAAGAGAAAATTAGTTGCCAAAGAAAAAATTCCAATGAATATATTCTAACAGTAAGCTATCTAAGTTCCTCACAAAAATAATAATGCTCTAAACTTATCTAGCTGAACCAGACTCATTCAGATTAGATAGATAAATAAATACTCAGGTTGTAACTACTGCCTGAGGAGGAAAACTCCATATTTAGTCTGCAGCTTCAGAAAAAGCATAAATCTTCCTATCTTCCCCTACTTTCACTTTCCATTTTTCAAATAGTGCTGAATAATCTTCCCTGGGAGACATGTTTCCTATATGAAAGCTTTTGAAATGTCAAAATCCCTTAATAGGATTTAAAGAACAAATGCAACTATCAAATACTTTACAAGTGTTAGAGAGTTGTAGATAGCAATAAGGATTCTTAGACTTTGGGGGGAAAAATCCACATAAAATGTGCCCATAGATAATGTCAAATTGTCTTCAAACTCCTAAACAAACACAATTTTATATGTTATACAGGCAAAAAGAGATTCCAAGACTATAAGTTTGCCAAGCTGTTTATAAAAGAAACACATACACACACAAGTATACTTTAGGCCAGGCATGGCAGCGCACATCTTTAATTCCAGCACTTGGGAGGCAAAGGTAGGAGGATTGCCATGAGTTTGAGGCCACCCTGAGACTACATAGTGAATTCCAGGTCATCCTGGACTAGAGTGAGACCCTACCTCGAAAAACTAAAAAAAGAGTATAGTCTGAAGTTCTAGCCAATGGTAAGAACATGGGAAATTTTTATCTTTTCTTTTTGCTTATCCATATTTTCTAAATCTCTAAATGTAACATGCATCATTTTGCAGGGTGGAGGGGCTGAGGTAGGGTCTCACTCTAGTCCAGGCTGACTTGGAATTCACTATGTAGTCTCACAGTGGTCTCAGACTCAAAGCCATCCTTCCACCTCTGCTTGCCGAGTGC
Organism: Orientallactaga bullata; assembly: GCA_004027895.1. NCBI lineage: Eukaryota > Metazoa > Chordata > Mammalia > Rodentia > Dipodidae > Orientallactaga > Orientallactaga bullata. Next base: position 9,467 of record PVKW010039800.1, read on the forward strand.
TGGAATTAAAGATATGCACCACCACATCCAGCAGCATGCACAATTTTTGTAAGAAAACATTATTTGGGGGTATAGCTTAGTGGTAGAGTACTTGACTGCAAAAATATTTCATAAGTTTGCATTAGTTTGTTATAAAAAGCTGTTCTTTTTCTACTGGGGAATGAATTCACAAAATCATGACACTTATCAGAAGAAAATCTAAGCTTCTAAACAGTAAACTGTTGAATTTTGAAATTTATGGCTTAATTTTTTTTGGTTGCCCAAGCCCCTTAGTTTTTTTTTTTTTTAATTTTTTTATTTTTTCCAAGGTAGGGTCTCACTCTAGACCAGGCTGACCAATAACTCACTCTCTAGTTCAAGGCTGGCCTCAAACTCACAGTGATTCTCCTACCTGTCTTTACTACACCTGGCTGAACATATTCACTGTAGTGAATAATAATAAAAAGAGAGAGAGAGAGAGAAGTGATAGTTACTTGTGGCCCTGAGTTGTACAAGAAACTTCCTAGATCTACAAACACAAATAAACAAGAAAATGAACATCACTGTATAAAGCCCTGTAAATCCAAATGGATCAGAACCCACCAGACTTCAGTTTTAGTCTGGACCCAGTACTCTGAACAAGGGCAACTCATTGCCTCTCTCAGCTTCAGTTACCAAATGTGTAAAATGGTGACAATATCACACTGCCTAACTCACAGGTAAGGAAAAACTAATGAATTCTATATAGGCACAATACTATTATGCTTAGTGTTAATGTAGTTTGGATTATATATGTTCTAGGAATTCAGAACAGAGAGAGTTCTGTGTGGGCTAGAGAAATCTGAGTAACTTAAAAGTAATCCTGGCCAGAAGTGGTGGCACACGCCTTTAGTACCAGCACTTGGGAGGCAGAGGAAGGAGGATCACTGGGAGTTTAAGGCCAGCCTGGGACTACTGAGTGAGTGCCAGATCAGTCTGGACAAGAGTGAGACCCTACCTCAAAAATCAGACCAAAAAACTGGTACGAGTTTTAGAATCATCCAAAAAGAAATTATATAGAATAGCCAAAAATGCTGAAAAGTAGTAATTTTTGAGGACTAATTTTCTCCAAGTATGAAATGTACATTATTTTTTTGTTGGCTATGTATCTCTGACTTGCCTTGTATTCATTGTGTAGCCCAGCCTCCCAAGTGCTGGGATTAAAGGAGTATATCACCACACCCAGCTAAATTTTTTTTAACCCCAGAAAAAATTATAGTGAAAGAGTTGAGTGCAATTATTTCCAACTATTTTTCAAAAACTAAGTCAAATTCATCTTTCATACCACAATCTTTCTTTTCTGTGGATACTCAGGATTTTCTCCTGAAATCATTTAAAAACTAACCTAATAGTAATAATATTTCTTTTATCATAAAATCACTTTGTAAGGCAACATAGTGCTGAGAAGAAGGGATAGAGGAGTGCCCAGCAAGTGCCCACCCTCCAAGACTCAGGGACCATTGTGGAAGAGGGGGCGAATAGAATGGAAGAGCCAAAGGAAGGGTATGACTTCTTACAATGCAACTGCCCAGACAGAAATTGGCCTCGATATCCATCACCTTGCAGTGCCTAGCAAGACCCTCACAAGAAAAAGATGATGACATCAAATTAAAAGAGAGACTAATGGAGAGAGGGAGGGGATATGATGGAGATTGGAGTTCTAAAGGGAAATGGGGGGAGGGGAGGGAAATATGCGTTTTTTTGTATGTAAGTATAGAAGTTGTTAAAAAAAAAAAGAAAAAATCGCTTTGTAGTCTTTCTTTCTTTCTTTCTCTCTCTCTCTTTTTTTAAATTTTGAGGTAGGGTCTCACTCTAGCCCAAGTCACCTGGAATTTACTCTGTAGTCTCAGGGTAATACACCTACCTCTGCCTCCGGAGTGCTGTGATTAAAGGTATGCACTATCACACCCAGCTGTAGTATTTATTTTTGTTTTTTGTTTGCTGTCAGTTTTTTATTTTTTGGTTTTTTTTTTTGGTTTTTCAAGGTAGGATTTCACTCTGGTCCAGGCTGACCTGGAATTAACTATGTAGTCTCAGGGTGGCCTCGAACTCACGGCGATCCTCCTACCTCTGCCTCCCAAGTGCTGGGATTCAAGGCATGCACCACCACACCCGGCTTGTTTTTTTACGGTAGGGTTTCACTCTAACCCAGGCTGACCTGGAATTCACTATGTAGTCTCAGGGTGGCCTTGAACCACCTGGATGCTGGCATTTGCAGGTACACATCACCACACCTGGCTCTCCTTGTTTTGTTTGTTTTCTTTCTTGCTTGCTTGCTACTTTCTTTATTGTATATTTTTTCTTATATTTTTCTATCTTTAATAATGAGTATCTTTTCTTTTTACTATTGAAAACATCTTCAATTAATTAATTGAATTAATAATTAATTAATTTTGCTGTGCTAAACACTGAACTACTGAACCCAGAGCCTCATCCATGGTAAGTAAATGCTCTACCACTGAGCTCCAACCACAGCCTAGAAAAACATTTTTTTTTTTTTTTTGTTTTGCAAGGTAGAGTCTCACTCTGGTCCAGGCTGACCTGGAATTCACTATGTAGTCTCAGGGTGGCCTCGAACTCTCAGCGATCCTCCTACCTCTGCCTCCCGAGTGCTGGGATTAAAGGCGTGCGCCACCACACCCGGCTTAGAAAAACATTTTTTAAATAGCAAAGGCAAAAGAATCTAAGACAGTTGTCCACTGCTTGCTGTGGTGAGTTCTAATTCCCTGTGTGCTTTCTATTCTGGCCAGTGTTACCTTTCAAAGCCAGATGTCCCCCCATTGTCACTCTCCCACTGTGTTCTGTCTCCCCTGCCTCACAGACTTTCTCCTCTGTTGGCTCACTGGACCCTCTCATCCTTTCAAATCTCCTCCTCTTTGAAGGCTTTGCTAGTGACTATGGTCCATAGTACACTCCTCAAATTTAAATTAGTACTACACAGTTTGGGGCATTTGGTCATTTTGTGTTGCGGTTTAGGTATCTCAGACAATTAAAGTCCCTTGAGGCAAGGACTCTGAAAAGATTCTAGCGCCCCTCATTGTCCCAAGAGCTACCCTGACCCACAGCACTAGAGCAAATCCTAGAGGAGAAAGGTTGGTTTTGAAAGTAGGTACCTTATCACTATATGGAACTGGTTGAGGGCATGGCCCAGCTCTAGTCCATGCAATAGTCCCCCATTCCCAACAACCACACAGTGCCTGCAGTGCTTGGCTCCTAAGTGCTCTGGCAGAATGTCCAACAGGCTCTGAACTTTACTGCAGAACTTCCAGAATCCAAAAGGAGGGTCGTACTTGTTCTCAGCTTCACTGGTTCTGGGGACCTCCTGCATGAAGGGCATCAAGTCCATGCTGTACTTTTGCTCAAATAGCAGGGCCATTGCCATCTTCACGAACTTGGGTCGACATTCCCTCTGCAACACTTGCTGAGCATATCTCTGAGCTCTCTTTAAGTGGTCAGGTCCACATAATGCACTTTTTTCATGTCACATTCTTCAGTGGTGTAATTTAACTTGAGGATATAAAGGATCCACATGCCAAACACAAGCAACATACATTTAAGGATGTCTTTGAATAACAAGCTAGGTCTTCCCATCTTGTTCTGGGCTCTGGTATACCACTGCAGGGAGGTCCTTGAACAATCACTTTTTAGTTTCACAAAGTAATACTCACTTGGCATTGCTCGGCAGGCAGGTGGCCGCTCTGCGCCACCTTTGTGCACATACTAAGGAGGGGCGCTGACCGGATGTCAGTCCCCGGCCCCAGCGCTGCGCTTGCGCCCACTCCCTCCTTGTTTTCTTAATGTCTTGCTCTTTCTATGGATATATGTCATAGGTTGTATCCCCTACAACAACTGGAAGTACTGTGTGCATGGGGTGAAGGCACATTCTACTTTTCAAGGTAATGAAACAGAACTAAAAAGGTAATGACTTGGTAATGGCTCCACTGAGACACTACTTCATGCTGAAAATCACTTTCTTGTCAAAGGCCTTACTACTGGCTTACTCTCAAAACAAATGTACTCCTTTGGAGACTGCTTTGCAACCAGAACTTCTACAAACTAACTGAAATTTCATAAAGTAATTTCCACTGGGGGAACAGTTCATACCACAGACGTTTGACTTGAGGTCCTCCTAAGGAAAGAACAGAACTCAAAGTCTTGCAGGGTTCTTGTAGTCTCCCAGGAGAGCCTCACAGTCTTGACAATCAGATAGACAGATGCCTTGCCTTTTTCTTTACAGAAGGAGCAGTGGACACTTTATTTTCTGTCTCTGTTCAATGCTTCAGGAAAATCCAGATGTGGTAATCTTTCTTTCTTTGAATCCAAGATAAGCTGCCATTTGCCCTCAAAGCTTTCCCTAGACTCTCCAACCAGAATCTCTCCTTACTCTTCATTGCCTAAAAATAGTCTCTTCTTCCTCTCCTTCACCTCAAAAGCTTGGCTGTTCTTGTCTTATGACATGTCACTTTCTGGCTTGTGTTATAATTATAGGTATATATATGCGAATCTATTGAATTGTTAACTTCTTTTCAAAAGGAGCTACATCGTATTTGCATCCTGTTAGCACCCAGCACTGTAAAGTCCACAGAGGTGTCCCAAACCTGTGAAGTGAAGGCTCTGAGACAGAGCCTTAAAGACTTTTCAGGGCTGGAGAGATGGCTTAGCGATTAAGGCGTTTGCCTGCAAAGCCAAAGGATCCTGGTTCAATTCTCCAGGACCCATGTAAGCCAGATGCACAAGGGGGCGGGCGCATGCAGTGGCAGGAGGCCCTGGTGTGCCCCTTCTCTCTCTCTCAAATAAATAAATAAATAAATAAATAATATATATTTTGGTTTTTTTTCATTTTCAGTTTTTCAAGGTAGGGTCTCACTCTAGCCCAGGCTGACCTGGAATTCACTATGTAATCTCAGGGTGGCCTTGAACTCATGGCCATCCTCCTACCTTTGCCTCCCGAATGCTGGGATTAAAGGCGTACGCCACCACGCCTGGCAAAATATTTTTTTAAAAAACACTTTTGAAACAGTAACACAGGTTTATGATCAATCATGGAAACACATCCTTAAATTCTGCAGTTAATAAGCAAAACCTTTTTTAAATTATGTACTGATTACTTACTAGAAAGATGCAGTATCATAAAGTAGTTGTGATAAAAAAATCTTAAATTACAAAAAGGGTGTTTTTTTGTTTGTTTGCCATGCTAAGGATAGAACCCTGTGCCTTTCACATGGGAGGCAAATGCTCTCCCACTGAGCAGTCTCCCCAGTTCCAAGCTGCACAGGTGTAAACTTGGGTTGACACTTACGCACTTGAGAAAGTTTTGTAAACTCTGTGCCTCCAACTAATATCTGCAAAGTGGGGATAGAGCAGCACTTATATCAAAAATTTGAATGAATTAATAAAAATAGTTTAACATGTACTTGACATGTAAATGCTTAATATTATTAAGTATTTGTCGAGTGCTAAACATTTCGTAACTAGTTCACTCAAGTTCTGAGTTAAGTATTACTCATCTAACATACGGGAATATTGGAGCACTGCAAGATAACTTGTACAAAGTCACAAAGCAAGTGATGGAACTCCTAACCTCATGAACTATTTAAATATAAGGAAATCATTCTTCAGCTAGTCAAAGCTGCTAAAGGAAGATCGGAGTTGGGCACCTCCGAAGACAGGGTAAGCGAAAGGGTCCTAGGGTCTCTCCCCAAGATCCCATCTTAAGGCTCCCTCAGACTTGAACTCTTTACTAAAGACGACGGGACCTTATCCGAGAGTTGGAGGTCTAAGGAGTCTGGTGCCAGGCTGGTGGCGCTTCAACTCAAAAAGCTCAATTTTCCCCCCTTACTTAATTCCCCTTAGCCAGAAGCACTTAGCCAAGGGCAGAGCGGAGCTGACCTAGGACTGAATGCCAGGGTCCTAGGCTGGTCAGACAGTGCCGGAAGGACTCCCGGCCCCAGACAACCCTGGGTCTCACGAACTCCCGCCCGCTGTCCCGGCACCCAGGCCCGGCGGGCCTCTCCCTGCTTCCTCTCACCGTCCTTCATCTGGACAATATTGCTGGCGGCCACTCGGTCAGAGGCGACAAGGACATAGTCGGGGCCCTGGATGCCGATGAGGTACTCCATGGTGACGGGAAGCGGGAAGCTGCAGGGGCGACAGAGGGGAAAAACTTGCCGGCTTCTCGGCCTCACCAGTGAGACAGCACACCGGAACGAAGCCTGGCGCGACGCACGGCGCGCTCTGATGACGTCAAACTGTCGCGAGAGGTTAGGGAGTTGGCTGGGTTTGAGCGCGTTGAGTTCTGTGGTTGCTGATCAATGGCTTTTTTTTTTTTTTTTTTTTTTTTTTTTTTGGTGTTTAGAGGTAAGGTCTTGCTCTAACCCAGGCTGACCTGGAATTCACTCTGTAGTCTCAGGGTGGCCTGGAACTCACGACGATCCTCCTCCCTCTGCCTCCCGAGTACTGGGATTAAAGACGTGCGCCACCACGCCCCGCTCAATATTTTTATTTATTTATTATTTTATTTATTGATTTTTTCGTTTTTCGAAGTTTAGCCCAGGCTGACCTGGAATTCACTATATAGTCTCAGGTTGGCCTGGAACACACTGCTATCCTCCCACCTCTGCCTCCCAAGTGCTGGGATTAAAGGCGTGCACTACCACGCCCGGTTTATTTTCCTTATTTTTAAAGAAAATTTATTTATTTATTTGACAGAGAGAAAGAGGGAGAGAGAGAGTGAAAATGGGCGCGCCAGGGCCTCTAGCCACTGCAAACGAACTCCAGACACCTCCAGACACGTGCCACCTTGTGCAGCTTGCTAATGTGGTTCCTGGGGAATCGAACCTGGGTCCTTTGGCTTTGCAGGCAAAACACCTTAACCTCTAAGCCATCCCTCCAGCCCTTATTTTCCTTTTTTGAGGCAGGGTCCCTATCCCAGACTGGCCTCCAACTCCCAGTGCTAGGATTAAAGATATGAGCCATCAAGCCCAGCTCTCCAGTTTCTTTATCTACAAATCACAATTTTAAAATATGTATGAAAATAAAAATAAAATCATGCACTGATTTGTAGGTGCCAAAGCAGTTCCTCAAGTATGTTTTCCTTCGTTGCTTGGTAAAATCTTGCTGGAATCCTTTCCCTGCAACCCAGATTGGAGAAACATAAATATGAGAATTCTGTTCACATCCTTAACAAAAAAAGCTATGGGTTAAAGACAAGGATGAAGAAGACCCTAATCATAAAAACAATATTGAAGAAAAAAAATTTTAATTATCACTGGAAGAGACATATTTCTGATCATGGCAGTGAATCCAGAAGCAATACAGGAAAGGATCTGACATATTTGACTGCATAAATAACAAGTCTCTGTGTGGCAAGCATTCTGATGTCAAACATACAAATAAATTGGAAAAGTTTAAATGTAATGAAATAGACCATATCTGTAATTTAAAAGGTCTTTACCAAACTGGGCACATTTAGAACAAGCCTGTAGTCCCAACCTACTTGGGAGGCTGATGCAGAAGGATCACCTGAGCCCAGGCATTGGAGATCATCTTGGGGCGGGAGGGGGGGTGAGGTGGTGGGGAGTGAGTGTTGTGGCTCCCGGTAATCCAGAGGTTGAGGCAGGAAGATCACTGTGGGTTTGAGACCAATCTGGGCACTATATAGTGATCTCCAGAACAGCCTGAGCTACAGAATGACACCTTGTCTCAAACTACCAGACAGGGAGAAGGATTAGGGCTTGAAATGGCCTTCTCTTTTTCTTTTTGAGACAGAGTCTCTTATGTAGGCCAGGATGACCTCAAGCTCTTGCCCCTACTGCATCAGCATCAGGCTAGGATTTCAGTTCTGGGTCTGCCACAACAGACATGTATAACATTCTTAGGGAAATTTTGAGCACTATGGAAATTAGTATAGAGTATAGTATATAGGCTGGAGAGATGGCTTAATGGTTAAGGCCCTTGCCTACAAAGCCAAAGGACCCAGGTTCGATTCTCCAGGACCCCCGTAAGCCAGATGCACGTGCATCTGGAGTTCATTTGTGCACCCATTCTCTCTTTCTCTCTCCCTCTTCCTCTCTCTCAAGTCAATAAATAAATAAAAATAAAATATTAAAAAATAAATAAAAATAGAATGAGCAGGCTGGAGAGTTGGCTCAGCGGTTAAGGCACTTGCCTGCAAAGCCTAACAACCTGGGTTTGATTCCCAGTACCTAAGTAAAGCCAGATGCACAAAGTGGCACATGCATCTGGAGTTCGTTTGGCTAGAGGCCCTTGTGTGTCCATATTTATTCATTCATTCTCTCTGCTTGAAATAAATAAATAAATAAATTTAAATTCAATTTTTATTTATTTATTTGAGGGAGAGAGAGAGAAAGAATGGGTGCATCAGGGCCTCTAACCCATGCAAACAAACTCCAGATGCATGCACCACCTTATGCATCTGTCTTATATGGGTCCTGGGACGTTGAACCTGGGTCCTTTGGCTTTGCTGGAAGTGCCTTAACTGCTAAACCATCTCCAACCATATACATACATACATACATACATACATACATACATACATACATACATACATGTTTTTTGAGGAAGGGTCTCGCTCTAGTTCTGGCTGACCTGGAAATTCACTCTGTAGTCTCAGAGTGGCCTTGAATGCATGGCAATACTTCTACCTCTGCCTCCTGAGTGCTGGGATTAAAAGCATGCGCCACCATGCCCAGCTCAACTTTTTTTTTTTTTTAATTGAATGAGCCAGGTATGGTGACACATGCCTGTGGCAATTGGATTGCTGCCAGTTTGAGTGAGGCTAGCCTGGTGTATGTAGTGGATTAAGGCCAATCATGAGAGAGAGACAGAACAGAGAGAGGGGCAGGGGGAGTAGAGAAAAGGACAGAGAGAGGAGCAGAGGACAGAGAGAAAGATAAGAAATAGAGAAAGAAAAGGGAAGGGGCAGGAAGGAAGGAAGAGAAGTTGGAAGTGAAAGAGGGGAGACTAGAACTACCATATGACCCTGCTATACCAAATACCCCTTTCTGGACATATGCCAAATAGAAAGTTTATAGAGATAGCGGCATACCTATGTCTACTGGTGTACTATTCCTAATTGCCAAGATATGGAGCCAGGCATGGTGGCACACACCCTTAATCCCAGCACTTGGGAAGTAGATGTAGGAGTATCACTCTGAGTTCAAGGCCACCCTGAGAATACATAGTGAATTTCAGGTTAGCTTGGGCTAGAGTTAGAACCTACCTCAAAAAAAAAAAAAAAAAAAGTCAAGATATGTACCCAGCCTAGAGATTCATCAACAAATGAATGGATAAAAAATGTGCTGAGGCCCTTGGTTTCCCACCAGGAATAGATGGTAAGACACTACTGCTGAAGATTCCACATACTGGGGCTGCAAGGTCACTGAGAAATCCTGCTGGAGCTGAGCTGAGAACCTCCTCCATGTGGACCCGCTGACAGAAAGCTGGAAAAAGCTATGCTGCATGCAGTTCAATG
>PVKW010039801.1:0-18956 GCA_004027895.1 Orientallactaga bullata
TGCCTAGCAGGAGTTCCTGAAGTGTGCTGTGTGACCTTTTGGCTGTAGTTTTGCTCTGAGTGCTGTGGTGGCTGGTTGGTTTCTCTCTCTGCTTGGCCCTGTGGAGAGCAGGCCGCTTCTCTTGCCATTATTGAACTTCCCCTGGATCTGTAAGCTTCAATAAATAATATCCCTTCCTCCATAACTGTGCCTGGTCTGGAAGTTCATCTCAGTGAACCTGAAGCTGTCTGCTACAGTCGGCTCTCAGAAAGATTTGCTTTTTCCTGCTAAGACGGTTCAGTGCAGCAAGTTCACACTTTCCTAGTTGCTGTAATCTAACAAGTTGTACAACTTAGTAGATTTGTTTCATTTCAAATGTAGTTTTTGTAGAAAAAAAAGTCTACATTGCCAAACAATATAGTGTGTGAAATGAACTAGATCGGCTCTCGGAATGAGTTGCTTTTGTACGAACTCGGTTGCGTGCAGAAAGTTCAAACTTTCCTCATTTGTGTAATCTAACAATATGTATAACTTAGTAGATTCGTTTCATTTCTAATGTAGTTGGTTAGAGAAGAAACATCTTCAGTGCCGAACACTATACTGTGTGAAATAAGCCAGTTCTGCTCTCGGAATGAGTGGCTTTTCTACAAAGAGGTTTGAGTGCAGAAAGTTCAAACTTTCTCCCTTTGGCTAATCTAACAAGCTGTACAACTTAGTAGATTTGTTTCATTTCTAAAGTAGTTGGGTTAGAGAAGAAACGTCTTCATTGCTGAACAGTGTATGAAATAAGCTAGTTCGGCTCTTGGAAGGAGTTGCTTTCCTACGAAGATGGTTGAGTGCAGCAAGTTCGCACTTTCCTAGTTTGTGTAATCTAACAAGTTGTATAACTTAGTAGATTCATTTCATTTCTAATGTAGTTTCTGTAGAAAAGAAACGGCTTCATTGCCGACACTGTACTGTGTGTAATTAGGTTGTTCTGCTCTCGGAATGAGTTGCTTTCGTATGAGTACGGTTGAGTGCACCAAGTTCAAACTTTTCTCGCTTGTGTAATCTAACCAGACGTCCAACAGTATAGTCATTTCATTTTTGATGTAGTTTTGATAGAAAAAAAATCTTTTTTTTTTACCGAAAACTGTACCGTGTGAAATAAGCTAGTTCGGCTCTTGTAGTGAATTGCTTTCCTACGAAGACGGTTGAGTGCAGCAAGTTCAAACTTTCTTAGTTTGTGTATTCTACCAAGATGTACAACTTAGTAGATTCGTTTCATTTCTAAAGTAGTTGCATTAGAAAAGTATCATCTTCATTGCCGAACACTGTAATGTGTGAAATAAGCCAGTTCTGCTCTCGAAATTAGTTGCTTTCCTACAAAGAGGGTTGATTGCAGCAAGTTCAAACTTTTCTCGTTTGTATAATCTAACAAGATGTACAAGATAGAAGATTCGTTTCATTTCTAATGTAGTTTCTACAGAAAAGAAACATCTTCATTCCTGAACACTGTACTGTGTGAAATAAACAAATTTGGCTCTTGGAATGAGTTTCTTTCCTACGAAGACGGTTGAGTGCAGCAAGTTCACACTTTCCTAGGTTGTGTAATCTAACAAGATGTACAAGTTAGTAGATTCTTTTCATTTCTAATGTAGTTTCAGTAGAAAAGAAAGTCTTCATTGCCGACACCGTACTGTGTGAAATAAGCTAGTTCAGCTCTCGGAATGAGTTGCTTTCCTATGAAGATGGTTGAGTACAGCAAGTTCACACTTTCATAGTTTGTGTAATCTAACAAGATGTACAACTTAGTAGATTCATTTCATTTCTAATGTAGTTTCTGTGGAAATGAAAAGTCTTCATTGCCGATGCTGTACTCTGTGAAATTAGACAGTACTGCTCTCGGAATGAGTTCCTTTCCTACGAAAACAGTTGATTGCAGCAAGTTCAAACTTTCCTCGTCTGTGGAATATAACAAGATGTCCAACTTAGTAGATTCATTTCATTTCTAATGTAGTTGCGTTAGTAATGAATCATCTTCACTGCCGACACTGTACTGTGTGAAATAAGTTAGTTTGGCTCTCGGAGTGAGTTGCTTTCCTACGAAGACTGTTGAGTGCAGAAATTTTAAACTTTCCTCATTTGTGTAATCTAACAAGATGTGCAACTTACTAGATTAGTTTCATTTCTAAAGTAGTTGCATTAGAAAAAAATCATCTTCATTACTGCACACTGTACTGTGTGAAATAAGCCAGTTCTGCTCCTGGAATGAATTACTTTCCTACAAAGAGGGTTGATTGCAGCAAGTTCAAACTTTCCTCGTTTGTGTAATCTAACAAGATGTACAACTTAGCAGATTAGTTTCATTTCTAATGTAGGTTATACACAAAAGAAACATCTTCATTCCCGAACACTGTACTGTGTGAAGTAAACAAATTCGGCTCTTGGAATGAGTTGCTTTCCTACAAAGACAGTTGAGTGCAGCAAGTTCACACATTCCTAGTCTGTGTAATCTAACAAGATGTACAACTTAGTAGACAATTATCCTTTTTTTTTTTTTTTTTTGGTTTTGTGAGGTAGGGTCTCACTCTGGTCCAGGCTGACCTTGAATTAGCTATGTAGTCTCAGAGTGGCCTCGAACTCTCAGTGATCCTCCTACCTCTGCCTCCCAAGTGCTGGGATTAAAGGCGTGCGCCACCACGCCCGGCTTGACAATTATCCTTTCTTTTTTTTTTTTTTTGGTTTTGCAAGGTAGGGTCTCACTCTGGTCCAGGCTGACCTGGAATTAACTATGTAGTCTCAGGGTGGCCTTGAACTCTTGGCGATCCTCCTACCTCTACCTCCCGAGTGCTGGGATTAAAGGCATGCACCACCATGCCCGGCTGACAATTATCCTTTCTTATGTAGTTTCTGTAGAAAAGAAAAGTCTTCATTGCCGACACTCTACTGTGTGAAATTAGATATTTCTTCTCTTGGAATGAGTTGCTTTCCTACGAAGATAGTTGAGTGCAGCAAGTTCAAACTTTCCTCATTTGTGTAATCTAACAAGATGTACAACTTAGCAGATTAGTTTCATTTCTAATGTAGTTTCTATACAAAAGAAACATCTTCATTGCCGAACAGTGTACTTTGTGAAATCAAAAAGTTCGGCTCTCAGAATGAGTTGCTTTCCTATGAAGACGGTTGAGTGCAGCAAGTTGACACTGTCCTCTTTTGTGTAATCTAACAAGGTGTGAAACTTACTAGATTCATTTCATTTCTAACGTAGTTTCTGTAGAAAAGTCTTCATTGCCAAACACTGTACTTTGTGAAGTTAGCTAGTTCGGCTCCTGAATGAGTTGCTTTCCTACGAAGATGGTTGAGAGAAGCAAGGTCACACTTTCCTAGTTTGTATAATCTAAAAAGATGTACAACTTAGTAGATTCATATAATTTCTAATTTAGTTTCTGTAGAAAAGAAAAGTCTTCATTGCCGACACTACTGTGTGAAATTAGCTAGTTCTGCTCTCGGAATGAGTAGCTTTACTATGAAGAGTGTTGAGTGCAGCAAGTTCATACTTTCTTAGTTTGTGTAATCTAACAAGATGTACAACTTAGTAGATTCGTTTCATTTCTAATGTAGTTTCTGTAGAAAAGAAAAGTCTTCATTGCCATTCTGCTGTGCTAAAAAGCTAGTTTGGCTCTTGGAATGAGTTGCTTTCCTACGAAGATGGTTGAATAGAGCAAGTTCACACTTTCCTAGTGTGTGTAATCTACCAAGATGTACCATTTAGAAGATTCATTTCATTTCTAATGTAGTTTCTATAGAAAAGAAACATCTTCATTGCGATCAATGTACTATTTGAAATAAACAAGTTTGGCTCTCAGAATGAGTTGCTTTCCTATTAAGATGGTTGAGTGCACCAAGTTCACACATTCCTAGTCTGTGTAATCTCACAAGATTTACATCTTAGTAGATTAGTTTCATTTCTAATGTAGTTTCTGTAGAAAGAAATGTCTTCATTCGGGACACTGTACTGTGTGATATTAGCTAGTTCGGCTCTTGGATTGAGTGGCTTTCCTACGAAGACGGTTGAGTGCAGCAAGTTCACACTTTCCTCGTTTGTGTAATCGAACAAAATGTACAACTTAGCAGATTCGTTTCATTTCTAATGTAGTTTCTGTAGAAAAGAAAAGTCTTCATTGACAAACACTGTACTGTGTGAAATAAGCCTGATTGGCTCTCGGAATGAGTTTCTTTCTACGAAGACAGTTGAGTGCAGCAAGTTCACACATTCCTAGTCTGTGTAATCTAACAAGATGTACAACTTAGTAGACAATTATCCTTTCTTATGTAGTTTCCGTAGAAAAGAAAAGTCTTCAATGCCAACACTCTACTGTGTGAAATTAGATATTTCTTCTCTCGGAATGAGTTGCTTTCCTATGAAGACAGTTGAGTGCAGCAAGTTTAAACTTTCCTCATTTCTGTAATCTAAGAAGATGTGCAACTTAATAGAATCATTTCATTCCTAATGTTGTTTCTGTAGAAAAGAAACATCTTCATTGCCAAACACTGTACTGTGTGAAATAAGCCAGTTAGGCTCCCGGAATGAGTTGCTTTCCTATGAAGATGGTTGAGTGCAGCAACTTCGAACTTTCTTCCTTTGTGTAATCTAACAAGATGTACAACTTAGTAGATTCGTTTCCTTTCTAAAGTAGTTGTGTTAGAAAAGAATTATCTTCATTGCCGAACACTGTACTGTGTGAAATAAGCCAGTTCTGCTCTAGGAATGAGTTGCTATCCTACGAAGAGGGTTGATTGCAGCAAGTTCAAACTTTCCTCGTTTGTGTAATCTAACTAGATGTACAACTTAGAAGATCCATTTCATTTCTAATGTAGTTTCTGTAGAAATATAACTCCAATTGCTCAGGGAATAAAACCACTAATCAACCACTGGGACCTTATGAAATTACAAAGCTTTTGTACAGCAAAGGACACTGTGAATAGAGCAAAAAGACAACCTACAGAATGGGAGAAAATCTTTGCCAGCTATACATCTGACAGAGGATTAATATCCAGAATATATACGGAACTCAAAAAACAGAATAATAAGAATTCAAACAACCCAGTTAAAAAATGGGGTTTGGAATTAAATATAGAATTCACAGAAGATGAAATACAGATGGCATATAAACATCTAAAAATGTGTTCCCCATCCTTAGCCATCAGGGAAATGCAAATTAAAACCACTTTGAGATTCCATTTCACTCCTGTCAGAATGGCTACCATCAAGAAAACAAATGATAATAAGTGTTGGCGTGGAAGCAGAAAAAGAGGAACACTTCTACACTGTTGGTGGGAATGTAATCTGCTACAGCCATTGTGGAAATCAGTGTGGAGGTTCTTGAGACAGCTAGAAATAGATTTACCATATGATCCAGCTATAGCATTCCTAGGCATATATCCAGAGGACTCTTCTCACTACCTTAGAGATACTTGCACAATCCTGTTTATTGCTGCTCTATTCACAATAGCTAGGAAATGGAAGCAGCCTAGATGTCCCTCCACAGATAAGTGGATAATAAAGATGTGGTACATTTACACAATGGAGTTCTACTCAGCGGTAAAGAAAAATGAAATTATGAAATTTGCAGGGAAATGGATGGATCTGGAAAGGATTATACTAAGTGAGGTAACACAGGCTCAGGAAGCCAAACGTCACATGTTCTCTCTCATGTGGATCCTAGCTACAAATATATAGAATTCTGTGTGAACTGGAACCAAAAATAGGTACCAGAAACCAGTAAGCTGGTAAAAGGCTATAAGGGAGGGAGGAAAGGGAAAGACTTATGTGTATGGTATTGCACATATGTAAGTGGAAGAACTGATTACAGGGAGGGGAATGGCCTAAGCGAGGCCATGGGTAGAGAATGCATAAAAGAAGGGCAGGGGGACGGTCAATCTAATTTCAAGATATTGTGAATAAGACTTATGTAAAATTACTTTTTTGAATAAGGGCACATCTAGAAGCTGTAGACTGTTACTAGAAAATTTACAATACCTGGGATCGGATACCTTCCAGTGAGTTGTTGGCCAAGGAGGTCCCAGTAGCCTCCAAAACATTAAAGGCTTTTGCCAAAGCCCTTGGTTTCCCTTGAGAAACAGATAGAAAGACCCTATTGCTGAAGACATCTCTTGCCTGAGAGGCAAGGTCACTGAGAAAGCAAGCTGGTGCTGAGCAGAAAACCTTCTCCCTGTAGACCAGCCAACTGAAAGCTGGAAAAAGCTGCACTGCATGCATCGTGTGTGAGACAGAAGTCATTAGCAGTGAAAACAGTGGACACTGAATATCCAAATTTGGCCAGACAGGCCCAAGGACTGAACGGGTGCAATAGTGGCATGTCTCCTCTTGGGGTAACCAACTGCTCCATAATGGGACTGAAGGCCCTCTCTATGGGAGGGAATACATACCTGGTTCTGAAAAACCTAAGCAAAAGTCTATGGTAGGTAAGGTCATGAGCCTTAGGCGTATAAAGCCTGCTCTTGTCTGACTAAATGTATATACTATTCCCACCAAGATGCCCCCAAAATACTACACTTAATGCTCATATTCACATATTAATGCTACTCTCACTTCTGGTTAGGGAAGCTTCTCTTTTCAGATGGCGATGACCACTGGGATGACCCAAAAGGCAACATAGTGCTGAGAAGAAGGGATGGAGGAGTGCTCAGCACTGAAACACCTCTGTCACACCCTCCAAAGCTCAGGGACCATTGCGGAAGAGGGGGCGGATAGAATGAAAGAGCCAAAGGAAGGTTACGACTCCTTACAATGCAACTGCCCAGACAGAAATTGGCCTCGATATCCATGACCTTGCTGTGCATAGCAATACCTTCGCAAGACCCTCACAATAGAAGTAAAAGATGATGACATCAAATTAAAAGAGAGACTAATGGAGAGAGGGAGGGGATATAATGGAGAGTGGAGTTCTAAAGGGGAATGGGGGGAGGGGAGGGAAATACCATGCACTTTTTGTATGTAAGTATAGAAGTTGTCAATAAAAATAATTATTAAAAAGAAAAGATGTACAACTTAGTAAATTCGTTTCATTTCTAATGTAGTTTCTGTAGAAAAGAAACGACTTCATTGCCGAAACTGTACTGTGTTAAGTAAGCTACTTCGTCTCTCGGAATGAGTTGCTCTCCTACAATAACGGTTTAGTGCAGCAAGTTCAAACTTTCCTTGTTTGTGTAATCTCACAGGAGGTGAAACTTAGTAGATACGTTTCATTTCTAATGTAGTTTTGGTACAAAAGAAACGTCTTCATTGCCAAACACTGTACTGTGTGAAATAAGGTAGTTCGGCTCTCAGAATGAGTTGCTTTCCTATGAAGATGGTTGAGAGCAGAAAGTTCAAACTTTCATAGTTTGTGTAATCTAACAAGATGTACTACTTAGTAGATTCGTTTCATTTTTAATGTAGTTTCTGTGGAAAAGAAAACTCTCCATTGCCTACACTGTACTGTGTGAAATAAGCCAGTTCTGCTCTTGGAATGAGTCACTTTTCTATGAAGTGGTTTGAGTGCAGCAAGTTCAAACTTTCCTCGTTTGGGTAATCTAAACAAGATGTACAACTTAGTACATTCGTTTCATTTCGAATATAGTTTCTGTAGAAATGAAACGTCTTCATTGTCGACACTGTACTGGGTGAAATTAGCTAGTTCAGTGCTCAGAATGTGTTGCTTTCGTACGAAAACGGTTGAGTGCAGCTAATTCAAACTTTCCTCATTTGTGTAATCTAACAAGATGCGCAACTTATTAGATTCGTTTCATTTAGAATGTTCTTTCTGTAGAAAAGAAAAGTCTTCATTTCCAAACACAGTACTGTGTTAAATAAGCTAATTTGGCTCTCAGAATGAGTTGCTTTCCTAGGAAGACGGTTGAGTGCAGCAAGTTCACACTTTGCTCATTTATGTAATCTAACAAGATGTACAACTTAGTGGATTGGTTTCATTTCTAATGTAGTTTCTGTAGAAAAGAAAATTCTTCATTTCTGACACTGTACTGTGTGGAATTAGCTAGTTCTGCTGTCAGAATGAGTTGCTTTCCTACGAAAACAGTTGAGTGCAGCAAGTTCAAACTTTCCTCGTTTGTGTAATCTAACAAGATGTGCAACTTAGTAGATTCGTTTCATTTCTAATGTAGTTTCTGTAGAAAAGAAACATCTTTATTGCCAAACACTAAATTGTGTGATATAAGCTAGTTCTGCTCTGGAATGAGTTTCTTTCCTATGAAGACAGTTGAGGGCAGCACGTACAAACTGTCCTCGTTTGTGTAATCTACCAAGATGTACAACTTAGTAGATTCATTTCATTTCTAATGTGGTTTCTGTAGAAAATAAACATCTTCATTGCTGACACTGTACTGTGTGAAGTATGCTAGTTTGGCTCTCGGAACAAGTTGCTTTCCTACGAAGATGGTGAGTGCAGCATGTTCAAACTGTCCTCGTTTGTGTAATCTAACAAGATGTGCAACTTTGTAGATTCATTTCATTTCTAAAGTAGTTGCGTTAGAAAAGAATCATCTTCATTGTTTAACACTGTACTGTGTGAAATAAGCCAGTTCTGCTCTTGGAATGAGTTGCTTTTCTACGAAGAGGTTTGAGTGCAGCAAGTTCAAACTTTCCTCGTTTGTGTAACCTAACGAGATGTACAACTTAGTAGATTCGTTTCATTTCTAATGTATTTTCGATAGAAAAGAAACATCTTTATTACTGAAAACTGTACTGTGTGAAATGAGCTAGTTCAGCTCTGGGAATGAGTTACTTTCCTACAAATACGGTTG
Source organism: Orientallactaga bullata (assembly GCA_004027895.1). Lineage (NCBI taxonomy): Eukaryota > Metazoa > Chordata > Mammalia > Rodentia > Dipodidae > Orientallactaga > Orientallactaga bullata. The sequence continues at coordinate 8,785 of PVKW010039801.1, forward strand.
AGTGCAGCAAGTTCACACTTTCCTAGTTTGTGTAATCTACCAAGATGTACATCTTAGTAGATTCGTTTCATTTCTAATGTAGTTTCTGTAGAAAAGAAACATCTTCCTTGCCGACACTGTACTTTGTTAAATAAGCTAGTTCGGCTCTCGGAATGAGTTTCTTTCCTACAAAAACGGTTGAGTGACAGAAGTTCAAACTTTCCTCATTTGTGTAATATCACTGGATGTGCAATTTAGTAGATTAGTTTCATTTCTAATGTAGTTTCTGTAGGAAAGAAACGTCTTCATTGCTGACACTGTACTATGTGAAATAAGCTAGTTAGGATCGCAGAATGAGTTGCTTTCCTATGAAGACGGTTGAGTGCAGCAAGTTCACACTTTTCTAATTTGTGTAATCAAACAAGGTGTACAACGTAGTAGATTCATTTCTTTTCTAATGTAGTTTTTGTAGAAAAGAAACGTCTTTATTGCCGAAACTGTACTGTGTGAAATAAGCTGGTTCGGCTCTCGGAATGAGTTACTTTAGTATGAATATGGTTGAGTGCAGCAAGTTCAAACTTTACCCATTTGTGTAATCTAACAGGATGTTCAGCTTAGTAGATTCATTTCATTTCTAATGTAGTTTTTATAGAAAAGAAACGTCTTCATTGCCGAAACTGTACTGTGTGAAATAAGCTAGTTCGGCTCTCGAAATGATTTACTTTAGTATGAATACAGTTGAATTCAGCAAGTTCAAATGTTCCCCATTTGTGGAATCTAACAGGATGTGAAGCTTAGTAGATTCATTTCATTTCTAATGTAGTTTCTGTAGAAAAGAAACGTCTTCATTGCTGACATTGTATTGTGTGAAGTAAGGTAGTTCTGATCTCAGAATGAGTTCCTTTCCCACGAAGATGGTTGAGTGCAGCAAGTTCACACTTTCGTAGTTTGTGTAATCTAACACGATGTAAAACCTTGTGGATTTGTTTCATTTCTAATGTAATTTCTGTAGTAAAGAAGTCTTAATTGCCAAACAGTGTACTGTGTGAAATAAGCTAGTTTGGGTCTCGGAATGAATTGCTTTCCTATGAAGACGGTTGAGTGCAGCAAGTTCACACATTCCTAGTTTGTGTACTCTAATAAGGTGCACAACTTAGTAGATTCGTTTCATTTCTAATGTAGTTTCTGTAGAAAAGTAAAGTCTTCATTGCCGATACTATACTGTGTGAAATTAGATAGTTCTTCTCTCAGAATGAGTTGCTTTCCTCCAAAAACGGTTCTTTCCTCCAAAAACAGTTGAGTGCAGCAAGTTCAAACTTTCCTCGTTTGTGTAATCTAACAAGGTGTGCAACTTAGTACATTCGTTTCATTTTTAATGTAGTTTTTGTAGAAAAGAAACATCTTCATCGCCAAACACTGTACTGTCTGAAATAAGGTAGTTCAGCTCTCAGAATGCTTTACTGTCCTATGAAGACGGATGAGTGCAGAAAGTTCAAACCTTCCTCGTTTGTGTAATCTAACAAGATGTATAACTTAGAAGATTCATTTCATTTCTAATGTAGTTTCTACAGAAAAGAAACATCTTCATTGCCGAGCAGTGTACCGTGTGAAATAAACGAGTTCGGCTCTCAGAATGAGTTGCTTTCCTATGAAGACGGTTGAGTGCAGCAAGTTCACACTCTCCTAGTTTGTATAATCTAACAAGATGTACAACTCAGTAGATTCGTTTCATTTTTAATGTAGTTTCTGTAGAAAAGAAACATCTTCATACCCAACACTGTAGTGTGTGAAATTAGCTAGTTCTTCTCTCGGAATGAGTTGATTTTGTATGAATACGGTTTAGTGCAGAGAGTTCAAATTTTCCCTGTTTTTGCAATCTAACAATATGTGGAACTTAGTAGTTTCGTTTCATTTCTAATGTAGTTTCTGAAGGAAAGAAACCTCTTCATTGCCGACACTGTACTGTGTGAAATGAGCTAGTTAGTATCTCGGAATGAGCTGCTTTCCTACAAAGACGGTTGAGTGCAGCAAATTCAAACTTTCCTTGTTTGTGTAATCTAACAAGATGTACAACATAGTAGATTCATTCATTTCTAATGTAGTTTTTGTACAAAAGAAACGTCTTCATTGCTGAATCTATACTGTGTGAAATAAGCTAGTTCGGCTCTCAGAATGAGTTGCTTTCCTACGAAGACAGTTGAGTGCAGCAAGTTCACACTTTCCTAGTTTATGTAATCTTACAAGATGTACAACTTAGTACATTTGTTTCATTTCTAATGTCGTTTCTTTAGAAAAGAAAAGTCTTCATTGCCAAACTCTGTACTGTGTTAAATAAGCTAGCTAGGCTCTAGGAATGAGTTCCTTTCCTATGAAGACAGTTGAGTACAGCAAGTTCACACTTTACTAGTTTGTGTAATCTAACAAGGTGTACAACTTAGTAGATTCATTTCATTTCTAATGTGGTTTCTGTAGAAAAGAAATGTCTTCATTTCGGACACTGTACTGTGTGAAATTAGATAGTTCTGCTCTCGGAATGAGTTGCTTTGGTATGAATATGGTTGAGTGCAGCAAATTCAAGCTTTCCCTGTTTGTGTAATCTAACAGGATGTGCAACTTAGTAGATTCGTTTCATTTCTAATGTAGTTTCTGCAGAAAAGAAAAGTCTTCATTATTGACACAGTACTGTGTGAAATAAGCCTGTTCTGCTCTCGGAATGAGTTGCTTTTCTACGAAGAGGTTTGAGTGCAGCAAGTTCAAACTTTCCTCGTTTGGGTAATTTAACAAGATGTACAACTTAGTAGATTCGTTTCATTTCTAATGTAGTTTCGATAGAAAAGAAACATCTTTATTACCAAAAACTGTGTTGTGTGAAATAAGCCAGTTCTGCTCTCGCAATGAGATGCTTTCCTAGGAAGAGGGTTGATTCAGCAACTTCAAACTTTCCTCGTTTGTGTAATCTAACAAACTGTATAATGTAGAATATTCTTTTCATTTCTAATGTAGTTTCTACAGAAAAGAAACATCATCATTGCTGAACAGTGTACTGTGTGAAATAAACCAGTTCGGTTCTCGGAATGAGTTGCTTTCCTACGAAGACTGTTGAGTGCAGCAAGTTATCACTTCCCTAGTTTGTGTAATCTAACAAGGTGTACAACTTAGTATATTCATTTCATTTCTACTTTAGTTTCTGTAGAAAAGAAACGTCTTCATTGACGACAATGTACTGTGTGAAATTAGATAGTTCTGCTCTTGAAATGAGTTGCTTTGGTATGAATATGGTTGAGTGCAGCAAGTTCAAACTTTCCCCGTTTGTGTAATCTAACAGGATGTGCAACTCAGTAGATTCATTCCATTTCTAATGTTTCTGTAGAAAAGAAACGACTTCAAGCCGGACGTGGTGGCGCACGCCTTTAATCCCAGCACTCAGGAGGCAGAGGTAGGAGGATCACCGTGTGTTCAAGGCCACCCTGAGACTACATAGTTAATTCCAGGTCAGCCTGGGCCAGAGTGAGACCCTACCTCGAAAAACAAAAAAAAAAAAAAAAAAAAAAAAAGAAAAGAAAAGAAACGACTTCATTGCCAACACTGTACTGTGTGAAATAAGGTAGTTCGCCTCTCAGACTGAGTTCCTTCCCTACAAAGACGGTTGAGTGCAGCAAGTTCACACTTTCCTAATTTGTGTAATGTAACAAGATGTACAACTTAGTAGTGTCGTTTCATTTCTAATGTAGTTTATGTAGAAAAGAAAAGTCTTCATTGCCAAATACTGTTCAGTGTGAAATAAGCAATTTCGGCTCTCAGAATGAGTTGCTGTCCTACGAAGACGGTTGAGTGCAGCAAGTTCACACATTCGTAGTTTGTGTAGTCTAACAAGATGTACAACTTAGTAGATTCATTTCATTTCTATTGCATTTTCTGTAAAAAAGAAAAGTCTTCATTGCTGACACTGTACTGTGTGAAAGTAGTTTTTCTTTGGGAATGAGTTGCTTTCCTACAAAAATGGTTGAGTGCAGCAAGTCAAACTTTCCTTGATTGTGTAATCTAACAAGATGTGGAACTTTGTACATTCGTTTCATTTTTAATGTTGTTTCTGTAGAAAAGAAACATCTTCATTGCCAAACACTGTACTGTGTGAAATAAGCTAATTCGGCTCTCGGAATGAGTTGCTTTCCTACGAAGAAGGTTGAGTGCAGCAAGTTCAAACCTTCCTCGTTTGTGTAATCTAGCAAGATGTACAACTTAATGGATTCATGTCATTTCTAAAGTAGTTGTATTAGAAAATAATCATTTTCATTGCCGAAAACTATACGGTGTGAAATGAGCCAGTCCTGCTCTCGGAATGAGTTGCTTTCCTACAAAAAGGGTAGATTGCAGCAAGTTCAAAGTTTCCTCGTTTGTGTAATCTAACAAGATATTCAACTTAGAAAATTCCTTTCATTTCTAATGTAGTTTCTATAGCAAAGAAACATCTTCATTTTCGAACAGTGTACTGTGTGAAATAAACAAGTTCGTCTCTCAGAATGAGTTGCTTTCCTATGAAGACGGTTGAGTGTAGCAAGTTCACACCTTCCTAGTTTGTGTAATCTAACAAGATATACAACTTAGTAGATTCGTTTCATATGTAATGTAGTTTCTGTAGAAAAGAATCGTCTTCATTGCCGACACTGTACTGTGAGAAATAAGCTAGTTCAGCTCTTGGAATGAGTTAGTTTAGTATGAATAAGGTTGAGTTCAGCAAGTTCACACTTTGCTAGTTAGTGTAATCTAACAAGATGTACAACTTTGTAGATTTGTTTCATTTCTAATGTTGTTTCATTAGAAAAGAAAAGTCTTCATTGCCAAACACTGTACTGTGTGAAATAATCTAGTTCGGCTCTCAGAATGAGTTGCTTTCCTACGAAGAATATTGAGTGCAGCAACTTCACACATTCCTAGTTTGTGTAATCTAACAAGATTTACAAATTAGTAGATTCCTTTCATTTATAATGTAGTTTCTGTAGAAAAATATTCATTGCTGACACTGTACTGTGTAAAATTAGCTAGTTCTGCTCTTGGAACGAGTTGATTTCGTATGAATATGACTGAATGCAGTAAGTTAAATCTTTCCCCGTTTGTGTAATCTAGCAAGATATGCAACTTAGTAGATTCGTTTTATTTCTAATGTAGATTCTTTAGAAAAGAAACGTCTTCATTGTCTCAATGTACTGTGTGAAATAAGCTAGTTCAGCTCTTGGAATGAGTTGCTTTCCTACGAAGATGGTTGAGTGCAGCATGTTCAAACTTTCCTCATTTGTGTAATCTAACAAGATGTGCAACTTAGTAGACTCGTTTCATTTCTAACGTAGTTTCTGTACAGAAGAAACATCTTCATTTCCAAACATTGTACTGTGTGAAATAAGCTAGTTTGGATCTCAGAATGAGTTGCTTTCCTATGAAAAGCGTTGAGTGCAGATAGTTCAAACTTTCCTCGTTTGTGTAATCTGACAAGTTGTACAACTTAGTATATTCGTTTCATTTCTAACGTAGTTTCTGTAGAAAAGAAACATCTTCATTGCCAAACACTGTAGTGTGTGAAATAAGCCAGTTCTGCTCTCAGAATGAGTTGCTTTTCTGTGAAAAGTGTTGATTGCAGCAAGTTCAAACTTTCCTTGTTTGTGCAATCTAACAAGATATACAACTTAGTAGATTCGTTTCATTTCCAAAGTAATTTCCATAGCAAAGATACATCTACATTCCCAACACTTTACTGTTTTTATTAAGCCAGCTCTGCTCTCGGAATGAGTTGCTTTTCTATGAAGAGTTTGATTGCAGCAAGTTCAAACTTTCCCGGTTTGTGTAATCTAACAAGGTGAACAAGTTAATAGATTCGTTTCATTTCTGAAGTATTTTCCCTAGAAAAGAAACATCTTCATTGCCGACACTATACAGTGTGAGGTAAGCCAGTTTAGCTCTCAGAAGGAATTGCTTTCTTACAAAGAGGGTTTAGTGCAGCAAGTTCACACATTCCGACTTTGTGTAGTCTAACAAGATGTGCAAATTAGTAGACTCGTTTCATTTCTAATGTAGTTTCTGTAGAAAAGAAATGTCTTCATTGCTGACACTACTCTGTGAAATAAGGAAGTTTGGCTCTCGCAATGAGTTTCTTTCCTACGAAGACGGTTGAGTGCAGCAAGTTCACACTTTCCTAGTTTGTGTAATATAACAAGATGTACAATTTAGTAGTGTCGTTTCATTTCTAATGTAGTTTATGTAGAAAAGAAAAGTCTTCATTGCCGACACTGTACTGTGTGAAATTATCTAGTTCTGCTCTCAAAATGAGTTGCTTTCCTACGAAAACAGTTAAGTGCAGCAAGTTCAAACTTTCCTCGTTTGTGTAATCTCACAGGATATGCAACTTAGTGGATTCGTTTCATTTCTAATGTAGTTTCTGTAGAAAAGAAACATTTTCATTGCCAAACACTGTAGTGTGTGAAATAAGCTAGTTTGGCTATCAGAATGAGTTGCTTTCCTATGAAAAGCGTTGAGTGCAGAAAGTTCAAACTTTCCTCGTTTGTATAATCTAACAAGATGTACAACTTCGTAGATTCGTTTCATTTTAATAGTACTTGGGTTAGAAAAGGAACATCTTCATTGCCGAACACTGTACTGTGTCAAATAAGCCAGTTCTGCACTCGGAATGAGTTGCTCTTCTACGAAGAGTGTGGATTGCAGCAAGTTCACACTTTCCTCGTTTGTGTAATCTAACAAGATGCACAACTTAGAACATTCGTTTCATTTCTAATGCAGTTTCTGTAGAAAAGAAACGTCTTCATTGCCAACTCTGTACTGGGTGAAATAAGCTAGTTTGGCTCTTGGAATGAGTTGCTTTCCTATGAAGACAGTTGAGTGCAGCAAGTTCACACTTTCCTAGTTTGTGTAATCTAACAACATGTACAACTTAGTATATTTGTTTTATTTCTAATGTAGTGTCTGTAGAAAAGAAAAGTCTTCATTGCCGACACTGCACTGTGTGAAATTAGCTAATACTGCTCTCTGAATGAGTTGCTTTCCTACGAAAATGGTTGAGTGCAGGAAGTTCAAACGTTCCTCATTTGTGTAATCTAACAAGATGTGCAACTTAGTGGATTCCTTTCATTTCTAATGTAGTTTCTGTAGAAAAGAAACAAACAGCTTCTTTGCAAACATGATACTGTGTGAAATAAGCAAGTTCTGCTCTTGGAATGAGTTGCTTTCCTAGGAAGACGGTTGAGTGTAGCACGTTCAAACTTTCCTCGATTTTGTAATCTAATTATATGTGCAAATTAGTAGACTCATTTCATTTGTAATGTACTTTCTGTAGAGAAGAAACATCTTCATTGCCAAACACTGTACTGTGTGAAATAAGCTAGTTCGGCTATTGCAATGAGTTGCTTTCCTATGAAAAGCATTGAGAGCAGAAAGTTCAAACTTTCCTCGTTTGTGTAATCTAACAAGATGTACAACTTCATAGATTACTTTAATTTCTAAAGTATTTGGGTTAGAAAAGAAGCATCTTCATTGCTGGACACTGTACTGTGTGAAATTAGCAAGTTCTGCTCTCGGAATGAGTTGCTTTCCTACGAAAACGGTTGAATGCAGCAAATTCAAACTTTTGTTGTTTGTGTACTCTAACAAGCTGGGAAACTTAGTAGGTTCGTTTCATTTCTAATGTATTTTCTGTACAAAAGAAACATCTTCATTGCCGACACTGTACTGTGTGAAATAAGCTAGTTCATCTCTCAGAATGAGCTGCTTTCCTACAAAGAGGGTTGATTGCAGCAAGTTCAAACTTTCCTCGTTTGTGTAATATAACAAGATGTAGAACTTAGAAGATTCGTTTCATTTCTAAGGTAGGTTCTATAGAAAAGAAACATCTTCATTGCTGAACACTGTACTGTGTGAAATAAGCAAGTTCGGCTCTCAGAATGAGTTGCTTTCCTACGAAGATGGTTAAGTGCAGCAAGTTCACACTTTCCTAGTTTTTGTAATCTATCAAGTTGTACATCTTAGTAGAATCATTTCATTTATAGTGTAGTTTCTGTAGAAAAGAAACATCTTCTTTGCCAAACATTGTACTGTGTGAAATAAGCTAGTGTAGCTCTCGAAATGAGTTGCTTTCCTACGAAAAGCATTGCGTGCAGAAATTTCAAACTTTCCTGGTTTGTGTAATCTAACAAGATGTAAAACTTCATAGATTCGTTTCGTTTCTAAAGTAGTTGGGTTAGAAAAGGAACATCTTCATTGCCAAACACTGTACTGTGTGAAATAATCCAGTTCTGCTCTCAGAATGAGTTGCTTTTCTATGAAGAATGTGGATTGCAGCAAGTTCAAACTTTCCTCGTTTGTGTAATCTAACAAGATGTACAACTTGGTAGTTTAGTTTCATTACCAAGATATTTTCTGTAGAAAAAAACTTCATTGCCAAACACTGTACTGCGTGAAATAAGCTAGTTCGGCTGTTGGAATGAGTTGCTGTTCTACGAAGACTTTGAGTGCAGCAAGTTCAAACTTTCCTCGTTTTGGTAATTTAAAAAGATGTACAACTTAGTAGTTTCGTTTCATTTCTAATGTAGTTTGATAGAAAAGAAACATTGTTATTACTGAAAGCTGTACTGTGTGAAATAAGTTAGTTCAGCTCTCGGAATGAGTTGCTTTCCTATGAGGACGGCTGAGTGCAGCAAGTTCAAACTTTCCTTGTTTGGGTAATCTAACAAGATGTACAACTTAGTAGCTTTATTTCATTTCTAATGTAGTTTCAATAGAAAAGAAACATCTTCATTACCAAAACCTGTATGGTGTTAAATAAACGAGTTCAGCTCTCAGAATGAGTTGCTTTCCTACGAGACGGCTGAGTGTAGCAAGTTCAATCTTTCCTCATTTGTGTAATCTAACAAGATGTACAACTTAGTAGATTCCTTTCATTTCTAATGTAGTTTCGATAGAACAGAAACTTCTTCATTGCCGATTACTGCTGTGTGAAATAATTAATTTCGGCTCTTGGAATGAGTTGCCTTTCTACGAAGAGTGTTGATTGCAGCAAGTTCAAACTTTCCTCATTTGTGTAATCTAACAAGATGTACAACTTAGTAGATTCATTTCATTTCTAAAGTAGTTTCTGTAAAAAAGAAACATCTTCACTTCTAAACGCTGTACTGTGTGAAATAAGCTACTTCGGCTCTTGGAATGAGTTGCTTTCCTATGAAGACGGTTGAGTACAGCATGTTCAAACTTTCCTCATTTGTGTAATCTAACAAGGTGTGCAACTTAGACTCTTTTTATTTCTAATGTAGTTTCTGTACAAAAGAAACATCTTCATTTCTAAACACGGTACTGTGTGAAATAAGCTAGTTCAGCTCTCGGAATGAGTTGCTTTCCTGCAAAAAGCGTTGAGTGCAGAAAGTTCAAACTTTCCTAGATTGTGTAATCTAACAAGATGTACAACTTTGTAGATTCGTTTCATTCCTAAAGTACTTGGGTTAGAGAAGGATCATCTTCATTGCTGAACACTGTGCTGTGAGAAATAAGCCTGTTCTGTTCTCGGAATGAGTTGCTTTTCTACAAAGAGTGTGGATAGCAGCAAGTTCAAACTTTCCTCGTTTATATAATCTAACAAGATGTATAAGTTAGTAGATACGTTTCATTTCTAAAGTAGTTTCCATTGGGGGAAAAAAAAACCATTTCATTGCCAACATTGTACTGCATGAAATAAGCCAGTTCTGCTCTCGGAAGGAGTTGCTTTCCTATGAAGAGGGTTGATTGCAGCCAGTTCAAACTATCCTCCTTTGTCTAATCTAACAAGATGTACATCTTAGTAGATTCGTTTCATTACTAAGGTAGTTTCTGTAGAAAACAAACATCTTCATTGCCGACACTGTACTGTGTGAAATAACCTAGTTCATCTCTCGGAATGAGCTGCTTTCCTATGAAGACGGTTGATTAGAGGAGGTTCAAACTTTCCTCGTTTATGTAATCTAACAAGTTGTGCAACTTAGTAGATTCATTTCATTTCTTATGTAGTTTCTGTAGAAAAGAAACTTCTTCATTGCTGACACTGTACTGTGAAAAATAAGCTCGTTCCACTCTCGTAAAGAGTTACTTTCCTATGAAAACGGTTGAGTGCCACAATTTCACACTTTCCTAGTTTTTTTTTTTTTTTTTTTTTTTTAATTTTTTTT
>PVKW010039802.1:0-18973 GCA_004027895.1 Orientallactaga bullata
CACAGCACAGCACACCTCAGGAACTCCAGCTAGGCACACTTTGCGTATCTTTAGATTGAAATCTCAAATCCACTACTGCACCTTAGGGCTGGACCCTAAGATCCACCCAGTGACATTGCCTCCAGCAGGTGGCTGTAGATCCAAACTACAAGCTAATAAAACACTGACTATATTGGGGACCATATATTCAGACTACCACAGATGCTTTCTCAGGTTTGATTGAACTCATTAAAGGAAGATAATTCTTTGCTGATTCCCAGTACCCACCACTTTCACAGTCCCTGCACTCTTGAGGGTGCTGAGCAAATGTTATTGAATATCAAGAGAAAAAAAATTCCATCAGAAGCCTTACAAGTATGGTAATTACAAAGATGGAACAAAATGAGGTAGAAGTGCCCAGTGAAGGAAAAATGAGCTTGACTTTCACTACCAAGTCATGAGCCTGTGGGCAGTATGTCTTCCAAAGGAGATAGTGGGAGATTTTCTTCATTATTCACTATGGAATTAGAGATAAGCTTGATGACCTGATCTGAAGGACTTGGACTAGAACCCTTCCTTTAGAGAGGATTGTGTCTCACCTGTCTCTACATGACACTGTGTGCATGATAGATAGTGACCTGTGAAGAGAACAGAGAACTGCAGCCTGTATGCAGCAGCCTTGGAGCATGAGCTGCAGGGCAGGGGAGCTTAGTCATATCCTGATCAGTGCACAGAGGATGCACTGGGACTAGACAGTGGGGGAAAGTAGGAAGACTGGCCCTATGTTAGTCTCATGAAGCTTTTACGCTGCCAAGTTTGTTATTTGAGGACCAGGGTTTTGCCAAAATGTTCTTTGACCTTTGTGAAGGAAGGAAGCCATATGGAAGACTACCACCATAGAACTGATCAATGGAGTTTGTGGGAACTGTCAGATTTTTTTAAAGTTATTTTATTTGTGTGTGTGTGTGTGTGTGTGCGCACACACACACACGCACACATCCGGGCAGATGAACCCCAGACACTTTCGTCATTTTTTTTACATCTGGCTTATGTGGTTGGCTTGGGAATAGAACCCAGGTTGGCAGACTTTGCAAGTAAGCACCTTTAGTTGATGAGCCATCTCCCCAGCCTCTGAACCTTTAGTTTGTTTTTGTTTTTTATTTTTATTTTTATTTTTTTTTTGGTTTTGCGAGGTAGGGTCTCACTCTGGCCCAGGCTGACCTGGAATTAACTATGTAGTCTCAGGGTGTCCTTGAACTCATGGCGATCCTCCTACCTCTGCCTCCCGAGTGCTGGGATTAAAGGCATGCACCACCACGCCCAGCTGAACCTTTAGTTTTAACTGTAGAAGTAGAAATTCCTTTTAGAAGTCTCTAATAATATATCACCAAAGTTTAAATCATTCAGGACAGTACACCTTGTTCTGTGTACTTTATTCCTGTTTCTCCTTCACAGCGCCTTTGGACGAGAGATGCTAAAGCGAAACGTTGGTGTAGTTGTGGTGGGATTTCCTGCTACTCCAATTATTGAGTCCAGAGCCAGGTTTTGCCTGTCAGCTGCTCATACCAAAGAAATACTTGATACTGTAAGTAAATACTGTTTGTATTTTTGTCAAAGATCAGGTGGCCATAGCAGCCAGACCTTACATCTGGGTCCTCTATTCTGTTCCGTTGATCTATGTGTCTGTTTTGTGCCAGTACCATTGTGTTATTGTGACTCTGTAATATAGGTTAAACTCAGGTATGGAATGGGTTCCAGGTCAGCCTGGGACCAAGTAAGACCCTGCCCCCAGTAATGACAGAAGAAAAAGACGAATGAATCTGGAAACATCAAAGGCAATAATAATCAACCCCAAAATATAGCTTATTTGAGAATGGAAAAGCCAGCCGAGAATATGTAACACATAACCTGCCTGACCTGTAAAGAGATTAGCACTTCCAGTGCAGGCTTATGTACCTGCCTTTGTGTAACTAGGCCCTGTTACCTTTGGGATGGCTTCCAATCTCGATCCCTCTCTATTGTCCTGTGGATCTGGTGTTCTGATCAGTTGTGCTAGATGCCATGTGGCCGGGGGAGTGTATGAGTTCTCTGAAGATTAATGACCCTGCCCGGTGTGGTGGTGCACGCCTTTAATTCCAGCACTCGGGAGGCAGAGGTAGGAAGATCCCCGAGATTACATAGTGAATTCCAGGTCAGCCTGGGCTACAGTGAGACCCCACGGGGGGGGGGGAGGGGAGGGATTAATAACCCTGACAGTTGGGGGATGGGAAGCTGTGCAAGATGCCTGGAGTTGTACGGTGCTGTTCAGCTAGTCCCTGCTGTCATCCGCTTCAGTTTTTTTGACTTTGCGTGGAGGCTGGTGTGAGTAGAAAATCCCGTCACCTGGTTTCTGCTCCTGCAGCTCGACGCTGGCCTGACCGCGTGGGTGGGTGCAGACTGGGGCTGCTGGCGCCTCAGCGGGATTCTGGCCGTTCTTCTCTCTGGAAAATCTTAGTCTCTTCTGCTTCTCTGCTATGTTTGATAATCACTTACACACCTTCACTTTTCAGTAGAGGAGTCTATTTTTGCTGTTTTTCTGCTTATTTCCTTCCTAGACTACTTTGGCATGGCTATACTAAACATGCCTGTATATTACGTCAAATTAATCACTGCTAATATGATATTCTTTAAGCACCTAAAATGCTTGCTAGCAGTTCTCAATGCTACCTTTAATATAAAAAGAAAGAAAATTGCACCAGTTGTGGTGGCTCACAACTTTGATCCCAGAACTTGAGGCTAAGGTAGGAGGATAACTGTGTTTGAGGCCAGCCTGGAACTACAGAGTGAGTTTCAGGTCGACCTGGGCTAGAGTGTGACCCTACCTCCAAAAAAAAAAAAAATGTGAAATATGTAGCATTGCCCATCAGAGGCCAAGTTCCAAGGCTCTAGAGAACTTTCTAGCTTCATTATTGTTTGGTTTGACACAGAGTCTTGCTGAATACCCCAGGGTGGCCTGGAACTCCCTGTGTAGCTCACACAAACTTTGAACTCTAGATCCTATTACCTCAGGGTACTGAGATTATCTGAGCTACCTCACTCAGTTCCAGCTTTATTTTATACCTTTGTCTCCCTCATTCTAGATAATATATATTTTTCTCTTTCTATTCCAGCTGTCTCTAATCTAAGCTTTCTTGTGTGGTGTTAGAGCTACAGAAATTTCTTTCTTCAGCCTTCTTTCCTCTTTGATTGGCTGCTACTTAATTGGTCACACCTCCATGCATTCAAAGGAAGCTTGCTCGGGCTATACCAAGTCTTCTTACTCTCAGGTTCCCTTGGCATCCCCGCTTAGTACATTTTCATACTGATGATAATTTGAGTGGGTGGGGGGTTGGTTGGTTTGTTCTGAGACAAGTACTTACTGTTCAAGGCTGACCTTGAACTTGCAGCAGTCTTCCTGCCTCTGCCTCAGAAGTGCTAGGGTTACAGACATATACCAATGGGCTGGGGAAGTGGCTCAGCAGTTAAAGACACATACTCCAGCCTGGTGGCCCAGATTTAGTTCCCCAGCACCCACATAAAGCTAGATGCAGGGCTGGAGAGATGGCTCAGCAGTTAGGGCGCTTGCCTATGAAGGCTTAGGACCCAGGTTCAATTTTCCAGTACCCACGTAAGCCAGATACACACGGTGGCGCATGCATCTAGAGTTCTTTTGCAATGGCTGGAGGCCCTGTACTCCGATTCTCTCCCCCCGCTTCTCTCTCAAATACATAAAATATTACCAAAAAAAAAAAAAAAAAAACTAGATGCAGAAAAGTGACACATGAAGCCAGGCATGGTGGCGCACACCTTTAATCCCAGCATTTAGGAGGATCACTGAGTTCTAGCCCACCCTGAGACTACATAGTGAATTCCTGGTCAGTCTGGACTACAGTGAAATCCCACCTTGAAAAACTAAAAAATAGGGCTGGAGAGATGGCTTAGTGGTTAAACGCTTGCCTGTGAACCCTACAGACACCGGTTCAAGGCTTGATTCCCCAGTACCCACGTAAGCCAGATGCACAAGGTGGTGCATGTATCTGGTTTGTTTGTATTGGCTGGAGGCCCTGGGGCGCCCATTCTCTCTCTCTCTCTTTGCCTATTGCTCTCAAATAAGTAAATTAATTTTTAAAAAAACTAAAAACAAGTAAATAAAATAAAAATAAACAAAATTTCACGAGTCTGGTGGTTAGTTGCAGAAGCAAGAGCCACTGAGACATCCATACAATGCAAGTCATACCACCATGCCTGGTAACACACTGATGATTTAATGTTCATCTTCTCTGTTTTATTTTTGTGGTGCTTGTGCTTGTACCCAGGGCCTTATGCATGCTAAGAAAATATTACTAAACTACATCCCTAGCCCTCCATTAAATAACTCTTGAGGGCAGGGAACAAGTCTCATTTTATAACCCTAGCATCTATCATAGATGCCAGGCATACAGGTAGGATTCAGAGATGCAATCACATTTAATTATTTATCATTGCTTAATTTTTTTCTCATATCTTCTTTTAACATACTGTTGCTTCACATCTAAAATTTCAGACTTTAGAGCTGGAGAAATAGCTTAGTGGTTAAAGCGCTTGCCTGCAAAGCCAGAGGACCCAAGTTTGATTACCCAGGACCCATATAGGCCAGATGCACAAGGGGTGCACACAACTGGAGTTCGTTTGCAGCAGCTGGAGGCCCTGACATGTCCATTCTCTCTCTTTCTCTCTCCCCCATCCCAATGAATAAAGAAAAATTTAAGAAATTTAAATTTCAGGGGCTGGAGAGATGACTTAACAGTTAAGCGCTTGCCTGTGAAGCCTAAGGACCCCAGTTCAGGGCTCAATTCCCCAGGACCCACATAAGCCAGATGCACATGGTGGCGCATGCATCTGGAGTTCGTTTGCAGTGGTTAGAGGTCCTGGCGTGCCCATTCTCTCTCTCTCTCTCTCCCTTTCTCAGTCTCTAATAAGTAAATAAATAAAAACAATAAAAAAAAAACTTTTAAAAAAATTTAAATTTCAGACTTTAAAGAAAATTTGCTTTTTCCACTAGAGGTAAAGTTCAGTGGTAGAGCATATCCTCAGCATGTATAAGGCCCTGAAAAAAAAACGGGGTGGGGAAATGGCTAAGTATTTAAGAGCACTAACCACTTAAGCATGAGGGCCTGGGGTTGCCAGAGACCACCTGAGTTTGATTCCTCAGAACCCACATATAAAACTGAATGGCCGGGCATGGTGGCGCACACCTTTACTCCCAGCACTCAGGAGGCAGAGGTAGGAGGATCGCCATGAGTTCAAGGCCTTGAGACTACATAGTGAATTCCAGGTCAGCCTGGACTAGAGTGAAACCCTACCTCAAAAAACTGAATATGAGTGCTGGGCATGGTGGCGCATGCTTTTAAGCCCAGCACTCAGGAGGGAGTGGATGGCTGTGAGTTCAAGGCCACCCTGAGATACATAGTGAATTCCAGGTCAGCCTGGGTCAGAGCAAGACTCTACCTCAAAAAAAAATTGATAGAAGATCAGAAGAACTCTTACAACCTAGTTCACCTTGGGCTACTAGGAGTTTGTTTTGGCTTGTTGCCCGCCTGTGTCTAATCATTTTCTTTTTATACTGATAAAAAAAATAGGTTCATAGGTTCTTCTGAAGTCACCATTCATAAATGTTTTTGTGTTCTAAGTCATATACAGCTTTAAATTAATAAGTCTTAAGGCGGGCGTGGTGGCGCATGCCTTTAATCCCAGCACTCGGGAGGCAGAGGTAGGAGGATCACATGAGTTCAAGGCCACCCTGAGACTACATAGTTAATTCCAGGTCAGCCTGGGCCAAAGTGAGACCCTACCTCGAAAAACCAAAAAAAAATAATAATAAGTCTTAATATGTATAAGGGAAATTTGCAGTTAATGAGCTCTACTACCTGAAACTCACTTTGAAATTGTTCCCATATGGAGTTTTCAAACTTAAAAGATAACACTGTTCCAATAGTTTTTATTTGCGTTTTATATTTTGCACATTTTAGAATAAAGAAAATTTTTCTTGCCAGGTGTGGTGGCGCATGCCTTTAATCCCAGCACTTGGGAGGCAGAGGTAGGAGGATCGCTGTGAATTCAAGGCCAGCTTGGGCTAGATTGAGACCCTACCTAGAAACCAAAAAAAAAAAAAAAAAAAAGTATTTTTTTTTTCTTATCCTAAAATACTTAAGAAAGGTGACTGGTATTTTATTACTTTGGTTTTTTAAAAAACATTTATTTATTTATTAGAGACAAAGAGAACACAAGACAGAGAGAGAATGGGCACGCCAGAGCCTCCAGTCACTGCAAATGAACTCTAGACGCATATGCCACCTTGTGTATCCAGCTTTATGTGGGTACTGGGGAATTGAACCTGGGTCCTTTGGCTTTGCTAGCAAGTGCCTTAACCACTAAGCAACCTCTACAGCTCTTGTTATTTTGTTTTTACATGCTAACTTAAAGTTTAAAGTACAAAGTAAATATATTCTTATTCTGAAATCAATTCTAAAATATAAGGTAAGCCGGGCATGGTGGCGCACGCCTTTAATCCCAGCACTCGGGAAGCAGAGGTAGGAGGATCGCTGAGAGTTTGAAGCCACCCTGAAACTACATAGTGAATTCCAGGTCAGCCTGAGCCAGAGTGAGACCCTACCTCCAAAAACCAAAAAAATATATATATATATAAAATATAAGGTATACATTTTTTTACAGAATCATAGATATAGTACTGAACAGGCCACCTGTTCCCTTTGCATCCTTTATCTGCATTCTTGGTTATGCACAACTCATTTTGCACGGGCAGCCTAAGGGCTTTCTTGTTCCAGCCACAGCTGTCTATGGTCTTCCCAAGTACTAGTATTTTATGCATATTCCCCTCAGCATGACCTTGCCACTGTTTTTCAGTCCAGTAAAACACTGGGCATGCCTACATCCTGCTGGCCGTAGCTGACCTCTGTCTTATTCTGTGTTTTAGGCTTTAAAGGAGATAGATGAAGTTGGGGACCTGCTGCAGCTGAAGTATTCCCGTCATCGATTGGTTCCTTTACTGGACAGGCCCTTTGATGAAACTACATATGAGGAAACTGAAGACTGAACCTTTCTGGTGCTCCCTAGAGCAGGGGACTCTCCCACCCAGGACAGTGTGTGGCCTTTCTGAGCCAGTTCCATGAACCACGCTTTGGTGACCACCTCATGTGAAAGACATTTCCTCAGTTACTGAAGGAGGCCACATACACTCCAAATGGCATTTTGTAAATAGTGAAAAAACTACTTCATATTCTTCCCTTTGCTAAGTCTCCCCTTTACAAAAAAACAAAAAAGAGGTGACTACTTTGTCCATTAAAAAACGTTTTATTTTATTCTACTTGTGAAATCACACTGACCCTCACCTGTCTGACTAACCACACATTCTTCACTCCAGTCACCTCTCAGGCTTGGGCCCCGAAAGAACTGCTGTTGGCCCTGGCTGTCCAGGGAGCAAGTGCCTTCCGAATACTTCCCGCCCAGGTCTCAAAGGTTGCCTCCTTTGGAGTCCTTATTTAACCAGTCAAGTAATCAACCAAAGTATTCTCCCTATAGTCTTGAGTTCAGCTTTTTGAGAAAAAACAGTAAATGATAACACTGCTCAGAGACATTGTGTGACTTCCCCCTGGCCAAGGACCTCCCAATACTGATCTTTTCTTTCCTTTTTAATTTTTTTCTTTTTTTTGGTTCTGGTCACCAAATGATTGCCTCATTCACTATGAAGTACTTCTTCATATGGTTACAGGCTAAAGAAATGTCTTTA
Organism: Orientallactaga bullata; assembly: GCA_004027895.1. Classification (NCBI taxonomy): domain Eukaryota; kingdom Metazoa; phylum Chordata; class Mammalia; order Rodentia; family Dipodidae; genus Orientallactaga; species Orientallactaga bullata. The sequence goes on from PVKW010039802.1 coordinate 7,784, forward strand.
AGTTCTAGATTTTCCCCAAGGCCCTATTCTTCCCACAGCCTTCTTGAAACATTCATCATTTTAGAAGCACCCACATCCCACCCTGCTCAGACTTGGTGGTAAAGATGACTCACATGTCACCATAGACCATTCTGTGTAGAAAGCTGCTCTGTGAGTAGCAGGCAGGCCTGGTGCAGTGAGGGACAGGGCAGTGGAGAGAATCAACGACATGCAGAAATGTCTACAATTGAGTTTCTTCCTACTAATTTTTACATTTCAAAATTATGACAGCCTCTGGCTGGGACTGGGTCCTGATGTCAATCTTTAACTCAAAAATCACTTACCATGTTCCCATTTTGGAATTAATATTATTAACTTGCCCTTTCAGATGCTGACCCACTTAGTACTCTTTCAACTGCTAGTTCTTCTTTTAATCTGGCACCTGGGGCTGGTTTCTCCCTGTGCTTTCACAGTAGGTTTTTTCTTTGAGAAAGTCTCATCATATCTTTTCCTAAACTGGAGTAAACTCTATTTCAACTCTTATGATGATGTAGCCAGTAAGGGACTTCTTCCAGAGAGCTTTATACTGCTTGACCAAAGAGCTTACCTAAATACCACCCATTTTAAAGTTCTTGTTTATTCTTTTGACCAAAGCTTAAGTGAAGGGAATTTTTGGCTTTATTATACCCAAGATGAACTCTTCTTTTAGTCGTCAACAAGTATGAAAGGGGAAGGATTTAGAACAGAATGAAAAGACTGTGGGAAAGTGGTTCTTAACACATCTTTCTCTTTTTCCATTGTCCCTTTTATTGATAAAGATGCCCAACTCATATTCTCCCGGGCACCTTGTCATCAGCTGTGGGATGCCTGTAGGAAGGAAGCATGGAGTGGAGAGAGGAAGCAGTACTGTTCTGAAGCTCTGTTTTTGTGCACTAAGTAGAAGACATCTTTGGTCACTGGCAGCATCTGAGAGCCTTAAGCCCTGGAGGATATTCCAAGGTTTTATGTCACTTTTTTTAAGAATAGGAAATGGCGGGCTGGAGAGGTGGCTTGCTGGTTAAAGTGCTTGCCTGCGAAGCCTAAAGACCCAGGTTCAATTCCCCAGAACCCACATAAGCCAGATGCACAAGGTGGCACATGCTTCTGAAGTTTGGTTGCAGTGGCTAGTGGCCCTGGCATGCCCATTCTCTTATCTGCCCCTCTCCCCCCAAAATAAATAAATATATTTTTAAAAGAATAGGAAGTGGGGCTGGAGAGATGGTTCATTGGTTAAGGCGTTTACCTGCGAAGCCAAAGGACCCAGGTTCGATTCCCCAGGACCCACGTAAGCCAAATGCACAAGGTGGTACATGCGTCTGGAGTCCCTGGCACACCCATTCTCTCTTTCTCTCTCTCTCAAATAAATAAATAAAATTAATTAATTAATTAATTAAAAAAAGAATAGGAAGTGGATAGAGGACTATATGTAGACATGCCACTTAAATTGTGGGGACAAAATCCTGTAAAACACAAATGTATTGCTCACTTTCCCCTCTGTAGAATCCCACTAGAATAGCAAGTAGGTTTTGCAGCACAGCTACTGTTTAATGATGTAGTTTAGGAATTGGAAAAGTCACAAACTAGCCAGGCGCAGTGGCACACACCTTTAGTACCAGCACTTGGGAGGCCAAGGTAGGAGGATCACTAAGTTTGAGGCCAGCCTGAGACTATATAGTGAATTCTGCACTACAGCAAGACCCTACCTGAAAAAAGAAAAAAAGGCACAAACTTTTTTTTTTTATTATTTATTGAGAGACGGAAAGAGGCAGAGAAAGAATGGGTGTGCCAGGGCTTCCAGGCACTGCAAATGAACTCCAGATGCATGCGCCCCCTTGTGCATTTGGCTTACGTGGGTCCTGGGGAATCAAACCAAGGTCCTTTGGCTTTGCAGGCAAGCGCCTTAACCACTAAGCCATCTCTCCAGCCCAAAAGTCATAAACCTTAAGCAGTGCACTTTGCTATTTTACTTTGGCCTGCATGAAGTCACTGCAGTTGAAAATGTCAGTACAGGCATTTAAAGTTGTGTATTTGTATCACTTTGTTGGCACAAAGGTTTTTCATATAAGTGTAATTAAGTTACAGCTTTATTTTGAAGACACAAAACTCCTTTGATCTGTTTAGGGCCTCTGTACTTTCTAGAGGACCAAATGCTTTATATATATTATACATAGTTAATTGTTCTTGAATCTGCATACAAATCTCTGGTCCAGTCACATCATGAATGCCATTATTTATCCAAATTCCTGAGGGAAGTACAAGTATATGTCAGAAGTCTGGTATTTGAGAATAAGTAGAAATCTTAGACATACAAACACTGTTTAGTGCACAGCCTGAATGGTCAACCAAAAGCCCATAATCTGAGTTGGTCTATAGAGGTGTGGCTAATCTTGCCATTTTCCCATCCTTTTTGTTTAGCACTGACTATTTTCATTTCAGGTTTATAAGACCTATTTCACAGATCACATTGGAAACTAGATAAGGATAACTAGGAGACATTAGGATCGTATACAAGACATTAGGACAGTAACAGTGTCTTCTGGCTTCAGAAGCTTTAACTTAGCATGACAAGAGCTTTAAAGCACTAAGAGTCTAGTTGTTAAAAAAAAAAAAAAAAAAAAAGTTCACCACCGCGCCTGAGCTAGAGTGAAACCCTACCTTGAAGAAGAAGGGAAAAAAAAGTCTCCAGAACTCTTGAGAATTCCTTGTTGTAAGAATCTAAATGTCTTAGTCCCCACCACACACCTCAACTCTCCCACTCTCCTGGTGAGAGATCGTTTCATTTGGTCCAAACAAGCTTCCTCCTCATGTTGTGGAAAATGTGCAGGAACGTCCTACACCCCCTTCCACCACACCCCTTCCAACAGCCAAGGACTCATCCTCACTCTGACTGCACTTGAATCCCTCCCTCCCTCATTTGGCCTTTAACCCTTTGATCATCCAGTTTGGGGTTTTCAGAATTCCAGCTCCAGAGAAAACTGACATGATGGTGCTGGCCCTGGGGGTTGATAGCTCAGACAGCCTGTTCCTCCCTGCACACTTAGGAAGAAGCAGACAACGTGATTAACACCCTTAGTTAAGGGAGCAAGTATCTAGTTTCTCATGCCTGGCACAGTCTAGTTAGATCATCTGGTGGCTGATGTACTTGCTTCCTATTGTTTCTGAAAGGAGGAGGAGGAATGGCTGACTGGGGGAGATGTTCTGACTTCCTACTTTTCTCTTGTTCCAAACTGGTGAAGAGTCTTCCCCATTGCTTCTATGTGAGCAGTTGCTGTTGGCCAGGTGTGGTGTGCAGTACCCGTGCTCCTGAGTTTGAGGCATTCCGGGTTAGCCTGGGCTACAGAGCAAGACCTTGTCTCAAAAAAAAAAAAAGGGGGGGGGGAGCAGGGATTGCTATGACTAGTTCCCAGGTCCCTTTCATCTCTTGGTGTTCCAGGCAAGCCACAGTGTGACTTTGGGTCTGCTTCTGCTGTGGGGTCAGAAGAGAGGGTGAGTAGTGGTTTCCTCTCTAGCTGCCTCCTTGTGAACACTAAGCATTGTTGGGTGTTTCTCACTGGTAAGATCAGCCCAACCGGGACTTCTCAAGGGAGGAGGTTAGGAAAATCAAGGCTGTATCTTGGCTGCTGAGCCAAAAATCTATACTTTTTTTTTTTTTTTTTTTAGTCCAAGGAACTATAGATGTGCTGCTACCTGCTTTAACTCTGAAGCTCAGTGCCCAGCAGGCATCTTAATCCATTAAGCCGGTTAATCAAAATACCTTCCTTGTGGAGAAAAGCATGGCCCTTCCTCTCCTCCGCCTTGTCCACATGAAATGTGTGCTTTGGGCTCCAAGCCAACTGCCTTGTGTCCAGCCAGATAACCAACCCAGAGTGCTGCCTGCCTCCCTCCCTCCCTCACCACACAGAACTGCTAGGGCCAGCCAGTGGTCCCTCTGCTTCACTCACACACGAGATGCTGCCGTTCCTTTTGTGGTTCCAGTGACTTCTGTCTTCCAAGCAGCTTTTTGCTCAAGACTGTATCTTTTCTAGGGAGGAAACACAAGGAGCTAGCTTAAGCCCTTCTTGGAAATGATGTTTCTACTCCGGTGAGTCTGGAGGTTTCACGTTCACAGTCCACCCTTAGCAACTTGGTGGGAAGAGCTGTGGACAAAGGTCTGTTTACTATATTGATAGGACTCATGATAAGTGGCCTTAGACTGTTCTTCTTTCGGGTATGATGACTTAACAATAAACTGACCCTAAAGAAGGCAGTGGCTCTTGCACTGCAGTCACTGTGCTGTTAATGAAGCAATACCAAAAGCTCTGTTCTTTTGGCTCAGTTGTGGGGAGGTTGAATGCAAGGTACAAACAAGAACAGTACCTTGATGTGCTTTCTAAGTGTCCGCTCCCTTGCCATCTGCATGGATAAATAAATCCATGTACAAGGAAACACGACCCCACACAACCAAGTTCAGCGCAGTTTTCAGGTGCTTGTGTAAGGCCTGCCTTCCAAGAGAGGGAGAGATACCACCAACTAAAGCAGAGTGCTGATTTGTCTTCAACCTTGACGTCATCGCCCCAGGATTATTTGGTCAGTAGGTGGAATTATTGAAAACTTCCTTGTTGGTTCTTCACAGGATACTAGAAATAACTCCATCTTGTTGAGCCAGCATGTCCACTGTCTTGATGATCTCTCGTGTAAAAGCAAGAAGAGGAAGGGGTTAAGAGACAGAAGAGCAATGCTTGTGGTTGGGAGAGCTGACATCTTATTTATTGGTCCGTATTGTTCCGCTGACCGAGTTCCTGTAAACGAATCTATAGAGTGTACTGTGACGAGAATCCCTTCCACTGCTGTGATATTCATATGATTTGAGAAAGTAAGAAAAGTGTAAATAAAAGATTTTTTTTTTAATTTAAAAATGTCACTCTTGACCTTACCTTTTTTTGCCAGGTGATTTAAAATTTTTTTTCATTTTATATTGGATGACTGTGAAGCTATCCATAGTGGAGTGGGGAGGTGTGTCAATTTTGAGAGTGCATGTTAAGAACTAAAGGAGACCTACTTGAGATGAATCATCCCATGCAGAATTGTTCTGCCCTAATAAAAATATTCAGAAAAATGTATCTGCCTTTATTCCTTCAGCCAATAAGTACTGAGAGCTTGCTTCCTCTGTGCCAGCAAGCACACAGCATTGCCCAGAACAGCGAAGTGATGTGTAGTAAACACATGGCTTCCTGCTTTGTCAGAGATGGTTTAGCAGTTAAGGCACTTGCCTGCAAAGCCAAAGGACACAGTTTTGAATCCCCAGTACCCATGTAAAGCCAGGTGCACCAGATGGCACATGTGTCTGGAGTTTGCAGTGGCTAGAGGCCCTAGAGTGCCCATTTTCTTTCTCTAACGCTCAAATAAGGTGGATGGAACTGGAGAGATAGTTCAGCGGTTAAGGCACTTGCAAAGCCAGGCACAGGTGGTTTTTTGTTGTTGTGTTTTGTTTGTTTTTGGTTTTTCAAGATAGGGTCTTGCTCTAGCCCAGGCTGACCTGGAATTCACTAGGTAGTTTCCGGGTAGCTTTGAACGCTCAGTGATCATCCTACCTCTGCCTCTTGAGTGCTGGGATTAAAGGTGTGTGCCATCACGCTCGGCCCTATATATATATTATTTGAGAGAAAGGCAGAGAGGGAGAAACCGAGAGGGAGAGAATGGGTGTGCCAGGGCCTCCAGCCACTGCAAATGAACTCCAGATGCATGCACCCCCTTGTGCATCTGGCTTATGTGGGTCCTGGAGAGTCAAACTGGGATCCTTTGGCTTTTCAGGCAAATGCCTTAACCGCTAAGCCATCTCTCCAGCCCCAAACACAGGTTTAATTACCCTGCACCCACATAATGCCACATGCACAAGGTGGTGCATGTGTCTGGGGTTCGTTTGCAGTGGTTTAAGGCCCTGGCACGCCAATTCTCCACCTCTTTCTCTTTCTCTCTGAAATAAAGTATCTTTAAAAGGTGAATAGCATTCTTGAGGATAACACCCAAGGCTGTCATCTGGTCTCCACATGCATAGCAGCACACACGTGTGCCCACCTACAAACGTACACACACACCATACAAAAAAAATTTTTTTAATAAACACATGTAAAAACTCTAAGTCATTAATGAGAAACTGGAGATACTAAAAAAATAGAAATTTAAAGATGAACAAGATTAAAAACAAGTGTATAAATGAAGACAGAACTAGTTTCTTCCACACTGAGAGAGGGAAGTCATTCCATAAACTGGTCCTGAGATACATGAATGAGTGTCTCAGAAAACAAACGTGTGCTGGAGAGAGGGCTCAGCAGTTGGGGCGCTTGTCTGCAAAGCCTAACAACCTGTGTTTGATTCCCTGATGCCCATGGAAGGCCAGATGCACAATGTGGCTTATGCATCTGAAGTCCATTTGCAGCTGCTGGAGGCCCTGGCATGCTCATTCCTGTCTCTCTTCAATCTCTGTCTGCTTACAAATAAATAGGAAAAAAAAAAAAAAAAAAGCTGGGCATCATGGCACATACTTTTAATACCAGCACTTGAGAGGCAGAGGTAGGGTCACTGAGTTCGAGGCCAGCCTAGGGGTAAGTGTGAGGTTCAGGTCAGCCTGGGCTAGAGTGAACCCCTACCTCATAACAAAAATAAAGTGGGCTGGAGAGGTGGCTTATTAAAGCACTTGCCTGCAAAGTCAAAGGACACAGGTTTGATTCCCCAATACTCGTGTAAAGCCAGATACACAAAGTGGCACAAGCGTCTGCAGTTCATTTGCAGTATCTAGAGGTCCTGGCGTACCCATTCTCTATCTGCTGCTCCATCTTTCCTCCCAAATAAGTAAAATATTTAAATTTTAAAAAATGGCTAGAGAGACCCTTCAGTGATTAAAATGCATGCTTGCAATACCTGACAGCCTGGGTTTGATTTCCCAGTACCCACTTAATGTCACATGTACAGTAAGTAACACATGTCCAGTTTGCAATGGCAGGAGGCCTTGACACACCCATATTACCCCCACCTCCTTGCAAATAATTAAAAAAAAAAAAACAGCCAGATGTAGTGGTGCACGCCTTTAAACCCAGCACTCGGGAGGCAGAGGTAGGAGGATTGCTGTGGGTTTGAGGTCAGCCTGGGCTAGAGAGAGACCCTTCCTCAAATCGCTCCCGCCTCCGCCCAAAAAAAAAGGAAAAAAGAAAGATGGAAGGAAGGGAGCTGCAGAGATGGCTTAGCGGTTAAGGCACTTGCCTGTAAAGCCAAAGGACCCCGATTCGACTCACCAGAACCCATGTAAGCCAGATGCACAAGGGGGCGCAGGAGTCTGGAGTTGGTTTGCAGTGGCGTGCCCATTTTCTCCCCCCCCCCCCAGTAAAATAATTTTTTTAAAAGAAAGAAAGGGGCTGGAGAGATGGCTTAGTGCTTAAGCGCTTGCCTGTGAAGCCTAAGGATCCTGGTTTGAGGTGCGATTCCCCCTGTACCCACATAAGCCAGATGCGATGCACAAGGTGGCGCATGCATCTGCCTGCAGTTCATTTGCAATAGAGGCCTTAGTGTGCCCATTCTCTCTCTCTCCCTCTTTATCTCTCTCAAATAACTAAGTAAATAAGAATTTAAAAAAAATAAAATAAATAAAAAAGAAAGATAGAAGGAAGGAGGGAGGGAAGGTCTTAAAGCAGTCCCAGACCAGCAGCAAGGGCTTGGAGTGGAGTGGCAATGATTGACATGGAGAAAGGTATGAGTGAATGAATGCTCTGTCTTCAACATCTGAGCTTAATCTAGTGGAAAGGATCAAAGTGGTGAAATGACAAGACATTAGGATGGATGTGAAAATATGTTTACCAAAAGGGGGGGACAAAAAAAGGTCTTGTTTATTCTAGTAAATGCAATATGGTATACAGCAGGAGGTGCTCAAAGGCTAGGGTCCTTTTGGTTAGTATCCTGAGTGTTTACGATGTACCACACACATGCATCTTACTGGGTTGGACCGTATTAAATTGTCAACTCAATCGTTTTGACCTGCCCTGGGACCTAAGCTGTCAATGCGGTGGTAGCATCGTTGAAATCCTTGCAGGGTCAGCCGTGGTGCTCTTGACAACAGGGATAGTCTCAGGAAAGTGCGCAGCTGAGGGGTGGGAGATCACTCTACCTCAACCAGCTTGGCTGGCCTCCCTGGCCACTCTCTCCAGGGATCCGCCTATCCTGAAACTCCTGTCTCTGTCCGGGCTCCGTCTCGCTTCTCTGCCCGCGGATGGACGTCTCCCTGATGCGCCACTAAGGTCACATTCCCATCGCCCCACCAGGCCTCATTGACTTGGCGCATCCCTCCATCATGAAGCTGACCCTTTGTGGGCCTGCCTCGAGGACCCTACTTCGAGGGTCCCCGTGTCCGCTGACAACAGCTGCAGGATAAGTCTTTTCCTCCGCTCCAGGTCGTCCGTGCACCCCCACAGTCCTGGGTGGGGAGAGGCTGTCCCCCACTCTCCTGCGTCCACGCGTCCTAGTTAGGAACTCCAAGGCTGCATAGGGTGGCAAGTGGGGCTGGGTCCTTGACTTGGGGCGACGCCTTGAGGGCTTCACCGCGCGGCTTCCTGGCCGCAACACACCTACCTCGCTGCACACGAACCCTCCGCCCAGGTCCGGGAGACCAGTCCTGCGCCCGGCTTGTCGGTGGCAGCGCCGTCGGCCAGGGCAGCGGTGGCGCCGGAGCCTCGCAGCGCCTTGCTGCGCGGTGAGCCAGGCGGTGACTTATCCGCGATCAAGAATTCGCTTGGGGGCTGCAACGGCGACGGCGACAGCGGCAGGGACGGAGGGCGGGGAGACAACCGGATCAAAGGGGACCGCCAGCCCGCTCGGCCGCGCTGCAGGGACGAGTCGGCGAGCGTCTAGGGGCCACCCCCTTGGGGGAAGGCGGGGGACCCGAGCCCGGGAACCGCGCGGGTGCTCCCCCGCGTGCCAGCCGTGCGCCCTCGCCGCGCGTTCCCGCGCCTGTCCTCCCCAGCCCCCACCGGGCGCCCCTCGCCAGGTCCCCGCGCGGCCGGCGGGGCCAGGCTTGCGCCAGCAGCCCGCGCTCCCGCCCCCCAGAGCAGGCGAGGCGAGGCGAGGCGGGGCGCGAACGGGCTCCGGAGCCGAGCCGGGAGGAGAGCAGCCGCCGCCACAGCCGAGCGAGACGACGATGCCCAGCCGAGCGCAGCTTCTGCTCGGCGTGATGCTCTTGGCCACGCTGCCGGCCGCCGGCCCAGGGCTCCCCCTGAGAAAGCCGACGGGTCCTGAACCCCAGACTCGCGCGAGGCTGGCGGAGGTGAGTAGGGAGGACGCGGGGCCATGATTCGGACAGCGACCACGCCAAGGACAGAGAGAGCGAGAGCGGTCGAGAGAGATTGAGGGACAGAAAACGGGCCCTGGCTGAGCCGAGCGTCCAGGCTAGGCAAGGGCACGTTAACTTCGGCGGTGACCTTCTGCCATGGCCCTCAGCGAACCACACCTGCAGCCGCGCTACCCTGGTGCGCGCCGGGCCCGGGAGGAGCTCCCACCAGCTGCCAGGAGCCAGGCTGGCCGCGCCAAGTTCTGCTAAGTGGCAGGCAGGCGATGCCGAAGTTCGAAGGGTGATGTTACTTCCCGGGATCAGCCTCGTAAGTCCAGTCAGCCAAGTGAGAACCGAGTCCAGCTGAGTTTAGTAAGTGAGGTTCTTTAATTTCGTGGGTGCTAGCCATCAGCCAGGAACTTTGACACTTACAAACGCTCTCAGACGCAGGGGCGCGCTTTCACGGTAGTTTGCGGGCTGGTTTTTGGGCCATTAGAGGATTGGGGTGGGAGAATGGTGCTGGCTGTGCTTAGAAATGATGTTTGGGAGCCGGGTGCACGCCTTTAGTCCCAGCACTCGGGAGGCAGAGGTAGGAGGATCGCCGTGAGTTCGAGGCCACCCTGATAGTACATAGTGAATTCCAGGTCAACTGAGCCAGAGCAAGACCCTACCTCGAGGGGAAAAAAACAAAAACAAACAAACCAGAAAAGAAAAGAAATATTTGGCCAAGTCCTGTGCTTCCACTCACTGAGGCTCATCCCTGCAGCCTGATATGTATGTCCTCCCTCTCCCCCCTCCTCTAAACACACACCCCAGATTCGAGCGGACTCCATCCTCAACCCTAGGAAGGTTTGCTTGTATGCAAGAACCTGACTTGGTGGCAGGTGGTCCTTCCATGAGCTGAGCTGTTTTGGAGTGCCCCCCACCCCCAGTCCCAAGATGAGGATACCGAAGGACCAAGGGCTTTCAGGAGCAGGAGCTGGTGCACACAAGATGACCACAGCGTGGACCATGCTGTTAGTGTCCGCGTTGCTAGAACTATCCAGAGCCTGGGGGGAAAAAAGAGCCAGTATACTCTCTGGACTAGTGTTTCTGCGCCCCCCCCCCTTAAGGAACCTCTTAGATTTTCCTTTTGAGAACCCCTAACTCCTATGAGGTTTTAATACCACAGACACACCGTGTGTTTATGTCCTATGGTCCTAAGATACTACAGAGCACTGCCAACTTCTCCCCAAAGCCCTGACTGCCCCTGATAGGAATTCACCCTCAGGGTCTGTCATTCTGGGCCCTGTAACTCTTTGTCCTGGAGACTTGTTCTGTGCTTTGTAGGATGCCTACCAGGGCTCCTGGCCACTGCCACAGGGTCAGATGATGCTAAATGTTTCCCGAGGGACACAAATCCCCTCCCCCGTCTCGAGAAACACTGTTCTGGACAAATTCAAGGGTCTCTAAGCTGGATGAGGTGACAAGCACCTGTAATCCTAGCATTCAGGAGGCTGAGACCGGAAGGTCACTAATTTGAGGCCAGTATGAGCTAGATAGAATCCCTGGCCAATTTGGGATACGCAGTGATACCCTGTCTCAAAAGGCCAGCCTTGAGGCTGGGGAGATGTCTTGGTAGTTTAAGACACTTGCTTACAAACCTTGCCATCTAGGATTCAGTTCCCCAGCTGCCTACATAAAGTTGGACGGGCATTGGTTTGCAGTGGCAAGAGATACACACACACACACACACACACACACACGCACGCACGCACACACGCACATAAATAAATAAAATTTTTAAAAAACAGGCCAGGGAGGGAGGGAAGTACCATGGGATACTGGAGTCTACAATTAAGGAAGTTGTCAATTAAAAGAAAAAGAAAAAGGGCTGGAGAGAT